>SJYC01091301.1:0-108930 GCA_006408675.1 Madoqua kirkii
TTTCCCAATAAATCCTTCAGTTAATTATGGTATGCACCCATTATATTCTAAACATAGTAGAGAACTGTCTTCATAGTATTTATCTTAAAAAGCAAAACTTTATATGGAAATTTCCAGTTTACAAAAGTTAACAAAATAGAATATAAAGAATTATCTAGATATCCTTAGTCAGATTCACTGTCTGGTTTTATTATTTGCATTTATGTGATCTCTTACTCTTTCCTCTCTCTTTTTTGAATTATTTGAGGGTTATGTTACATAGAATGTGCTTCTTTCCTCTAATACTTCTGCTTTATTTCCTACGAATAGGGTTATTCTCTCATATAACCATTGTATGGTTATCTGCTTCATAAATGGATGTTAATATATACTTGTCCATCTTCCAGTTTTGTCAGTTGACCTAATCAAGTGTCTCCCAGCAGTTTCCCTTGCTTCTTGTAACGGAAACGAGTCTAAGCTCAGGTACTACATGTAGTTATTATTTTTCTTTGGCCTCCTTTTTCCTGGAATATTTCCCTAGCCTCTTTGTCTGATATGACATTGACATTTTTGAAGATTGCAGCCCTTCCTCTCCCTTATTAGAATGTTCTTCATTTTCTGTTTGAAACAGGATTGGAATGAGGCTATTCGTTCTTGGCCAGGATACTGAATAGGTGATGTGATACCCCGAGAAAGATGTATAGCTTCTGGAGGCACAGGATGTCTTCTGTCCCTCATTGGGATGTTAATTGTGATCATTTGGCCAGTGTGTTGCCTGATTTCTCTGCTGTTAGAGTTTCTCCCCCTTCTTTAAGCAGTGACGGGGGAGACATTGCCAGTACCATGATTCTCCTCACAGTTTGCCCTAGATCTAGCATTCATTGATGAGTCTTGTCTGATCTAATTGTTTACTGTCATGCTTCCAAAATGGTCATTTTCTCTTTCCGTTCCCGGTGGAGCTCTTTAATCATACTCCTGTGTCCTTGTGGGAAATAGTATTAGAGACCAAGATCCTTGGTAGGTATCCTTATTGCTCCTAGATTGTCTTCTCTTCTGACCCCTTCAGTGGACACAGCTAGGAAATAAATGCATGTTCATACATGTACATACATAAACATACTTGTTCATGTACACACATACATAAACATGCCCCTACGCAGTCTATAACTCACGTGTTTATGTCAGCATGTCCAGTTTCACTCCACATCTGCAGGGGTTTTCCTTTGCACCTCGCACTTTATATTTGTATGTCCATTTTTCTACCACGAGAGCCCTGGTTCCCAGCATAGTATATTTACTCGTTTGGTCTGTCCTATAATATATCTAAAATCATTTCAGATTTGCTTTGCCCATTTAATTACAGTAAACACAGTGAGTAGGGAATTTGTATATAGCTTTGCCCAGGACTGAGAGGAAATCCTATATTCATTTTTTTGACTTACATATTTGTATTTAAAATTTTTTCATTAAAAAATTTTTTATTGGAGGTTAGTAGTTGATTTACAGTGTTTTGCTGGTGGTTGATTTTCGGGTGTAAAATGCTATATTTTAAAAATACTTGAATTAGTCCTCCCTCATCCTACCTTCCCTTCCCTCCCCATTTTTGTGCAGGATGTAGTTGTGATATTTGTTTGAAACGAAATTAGGTTTATTTATTTGTGTGCTTCAGTTTCAGTTTGTTTTAAAATGTTCCTCCTCATTCTGATTCTGGTTTTATGTTGATTATGTAGAATATGAATATGTTTTCAAAGGTCAAAATTACACAAAAGACACACATTCCCTTCTGTATCTTTTCCACCCTCATTTCCCCCATTTCTCAGAGGAAGCCACCTTCAGTGTTTTTTAGAGTGTTTTCCTGTATTTTCTTCTTGTAATGACAAGCAGATATATGTATTTTTTTTTTCTTCCCCAATTTCTCACCAGTAGAAGAGTCTACCTGCAGGGCAGGAGATGCAGGTTCCGTCACTGGGTTGGGCAGATTCCTTGGAGGAGGAAATGGCAACTCACTCCAGTGTTGTTGCGTGAAAAATCCCATGGATGGAGGAGCCTGGCTGCAGTCCCCCGAGTGGCAATGAGCGGGACAGGGCTGAGCCGCAGCCGCAGCAGCGGCGTTTTGGTTATGTGCGCACACCATGGGCTGTTCAATCAGTTTCCTGTGTATGGGCATTACCTAGGTGGTTTCCAGTAGTTTGCAGTTAAAATGATGCTGCAATGAATAACCTTGTGAAAATATATTTTCATATTCTTGGGGGGGGATATACCTTCAGGATAAATTCTTAGAAGTAAGATTACCAGGTTGGAGAGTAAATGTATAAGTAGTTTTGTTAGATGTTGTCTAATTACACTCCATAAGCATTACGCCATATGGATTCACACCAGTAATGTGTGAGAGAGCCTGTTTCCCCACTGTCATATTGTATAAGTTCTACTTAGTGTTTTTTTAGCTGCATCCGCATTTTTGAGTATATCAGTAGTTTATTTTTATTGCTGAGTAGTATTCCATTGGGTTTCCTATTTTTGGCTTCTATGAATAAAGCTTCTAGGAATATTTAAGTGCAAGTTTTTGTTTACATTTTTTCCCTCTTGAGTAAATACCCAGGATTGTAATTGTCTTATGTTAAGTGTGTGCTTATTGTTATAAGAAATTGAAACTGTTTTCTAAAGTGGCTGTACCATTTTATATTCCACTTGCAGTTTATGAGAGTTCAAGTTCCACTTATATCTCTTTATGAAGCGTCTGTTCAAATTTTGTGCATTTCTTAAATTGGGTGGTTTGTTTTATTATTGTATGACTTAAATTTTTTTGAGTACAAATTCTTTTTAGATATATTTTGAGAGTATTTTCTTCTGGTCTTTCTTTGGTCTCCCTTTTTATATTCTTGAATTTTTTTTTTTGAGAATATAGGCATTTTGAATAAAATAAAATTTTTTTTTGCTTATGAGTAATTGTTTTTTAGTGTGTGAAGAGATCTCTGCCTATTAATGAGTTGATGATGATTTTTCTCCTTTGTTGTAGAAGTTCTGTAGTTTTATCTTTATATTTAGGTCTGTGATCCATTTTGATTTAATATTTGCATGTGGTGTGAAGAAAGGATTGAGGATAAGTTTTAAACATTGACATTCTGTTCCATGGCTATTTGTTGAAGACTCCTTTTTCCATTGTGTTGCTTTTTAATTGTGTGTATGTACACACGTGCTCAGTTGTGCCCAACCCTTTGCTGCTTTCTGTGTGTGTGTGTGTACATGTGTGTGTTCAGTTGTGTCTGACTCTGCTACTTCATGGGCTGAAACCCGCCAGGCTGTTCTGTCCAAGGAATTTTCCAGGCAAGGATAATGAGCAGGTGGCCATTTTCTCCTGTAGCAGATCTTCCCGAACCAGGGGTTGAACCTCTGTCTTCTGCATTGGCAGGCGGATTCTTTACCAGTGAGCCGCTTGAGAAGTCGTGACTATATATAAAATAGTCAGAATCTACTTCTGGTCTTTATTCTGTTCCATTGATTCATCAATCCTTATGCCCATCAATCCAGTGCAGCTTTATAGTAAGGCTTGAAAGAAGTGGTGCGAGTGTTTCAACTTTTTTTTCTTTGTCATGATTTCTCTGAAAGTCGAAGTTGCTCAGTCATGTCTGACTCCTTGCAACTTCATGGACTATAACCTATCAGGCTCCTCCGTCCATGGAATTTTCCAGGAAAGAATACTGGAGCGGGTTGCCATTTCCTTCTCCAGGGGATCTTCCTGACCCAGGGCTTGAACCCTTGTCTTGCGCATTGCAGGCAGACGCTTTACCATCTGAGCCAGGATCTTGGTGCAGATCACAGGACATGCTTGTTAGCCCCTGCAATCTTGTCAGTCTCTCTGAGAAGCTGCCCTGCAGTATCTGTCCAGCTTGGCCGTTCTGAATTCTGGTTGTTGTCTTGTCCATTCTGCAAGATGCTGAGCTCTTCATCCCTCTGTGTGATCTGGAAAAACTGCCTCCTAGAAGGGCTCATGTTACCATGTTGTTCCTTCTCCCCTCATGCCCAGTTGTTTTCTTAATCTCAGGGACCACAATTTCTCACTGCATGTTCTCTGATATTTGAATATAGTTTGTTCAGTTTATGTTGGGATGAGTCTCATTATTCTCTGTTGACCTAAATTGTAAGCCCACAGTTGATTCTTGAGTTAATTTAAATTAAAAAAAAAGGCTCTTCTCATGCTGTGCCAAAAGGAGCAAAGAGATATTTTTAACCATAGAAGCTTCTTTGATTGCTATTTTATTTATTTATTTTTGGGGCTGTGCTGTGCAGCATGCAGGGTCTTAGCTTTCTGACCAGGGATTGAACCCGGGTCTCCTGCCATGGAAATGTGATGTCTTAACTATTGGACTGCCAGGGAATTTCCTGAGGGTATTTTATTGAACAGCTTCTGAGAACAGAGGATTAATTTCTCTGGAAGTTTTCCTAAGGAATATAGACTTGTATTTCTAAAGTCTCTTTTATTCTCATATCTTGAGACTAGGAAACCAATCTCAAAAAACTCGACTAGATTTCATTTGCAGGACCTATAAATGTGAGTGAATTCTCTCCTCCCAGTTCATCAGATTTACTGAGTCTCTGGCCTACTTTTGAAGCAAAGAATAGGTACCAGGCCTATCGGTATTGACTTATAAAGTGAAGTCATTATTTGTTAATGATGGGCTTGTCATGCCTGACTAAATGAGAATTACTCTCAATTATGACATTCAAGATGCAGACTTGATTATCCAATTATCCTGATAAATGGGTTGACAGATTTTTATTAAACCTATGCAATTAATAATATTGACATGAAAAGTAGAGAGACTCAGTTTTTATGTTTCTGTTTTTTCCCCTGCAGTTTGAGGACATTGAATCAGGTGCCATATAGAAAGAATGCTTTTAAAGTACATAAGTGTAATTTATTAAATTGAGGGCTAGATATAGAAGGAAAAAAAAAAACGGCTTCTTTATAGAACCCATTGGAAAACACAATACCAAACAATAATATTCTAAAACAAATAACTGCAGTTAAAATCTTCACTGGTTTATTCTGTCCTGTGTAAATCTGGTTCGCTTAATCTTTTTTTTTTTTTTTGCAGTCTGCTTTGAAGACATCATCCACTTAGGTGTATAAAGGGACCTAGAAATTTTGACTTAGTTCATCCTCCAGTACAGTTGTAAAATTGTGTAAATTACTGTAGGTCAGTAGTCTGTCACCCAGAATTTATTTCATAAAATATTTAGATTTGTTATCTTTTCCATGAGTATGGAAGGCAGAGACTTCAAGGCAAACAGCAGAGAAACCGATCCACCCGTTTGGCAGGAAGACATTTGGATGTCCTTCCTTCATTGTTACGGACAGGAGTTTGCATCTGATGTTCTTAATCGTTGGCCTGAAGGAGTACTTTTAGTTCCTAAAGTATTTGAGACTAATTGCCACAGATTTTACTTATGTGAAATGTTTATTTCACATTCATTTTTGAAGGATTCCCTGTATATAAAATTCTGGGTCAGTTGCTTCAGCACTCTAAAGATCATGTTGTCTGATTGCTTCTAAAAAGGTAATTTTTATCTTTGTTCCTCTGTGTATATGGTCTTATGGTCTTTTTTTTTCTTGTGACTACTTTCAAGATTTTCTCTTGATGTTTGAATTTAAATAGTTGGACTATAATGTACTTAGGTTTGGTTTTCTTTGTATTTATTCTTCTTGGGATTAACTGAACTTCAGTGAGCAGACTGGTGTTTTCATCAAGTTTGGGGAAGTTTTGGCCATTATTTCTTGAAGTTTTTTGTTTTTGCTTCAGTCTCACTTCTGGGGCTCTAGTTAACATATTTGATAGACCATTTGCTATTTCTCACTTGTCCTTTCCATTTGTCTTCAATGTGTTCTCCTTCCATTCTTCAGATGGATAGTTTTGATAACCCTTTAAGTTCAGTTTATTTCTTCTCCAGTCTGAATGATATTCAGTAAGAAAGTACTTTTCTGTTTCAACCTTGTTCTTACAACCCAGCGTTGTAAAGGGCTTAAGCCAATGGATTTATCAAAGTTGTATAACTAGTTTGTGATGTAACTGAAGTTAGAACTTACATCTTGATTCTTTTCAAACTTTAGACCTTTTCTTTCTATAATTTCTGAACTTTATATTGTAGTAAGTTGCAGTCTTTTAAAATATTCATGCTGAGGAGGTAGAGGATACTGCTTAAACATTATGCAGTTGCAGAAAATTAAAGGTAAGTTCTTATTTGTGGTTTAAAAATGATTTTTAATAGAAAAATGTAATTATCACTGGGGTCAGTAATATCTTAGAAACTTACAGATGACATTACTCCAGCAGTGAAAGTAAGCCTGTGGTTATTCAACAGAAAAATTCAACTTTAACTATAGTAACATCACGACTTTGTAGAGTTTAGGCTATGACATTATTCATGGTCTTGGAAATTAACTTTTTGAATACAACCTCAGTTAATGAATGTATTTCGTGTAGATTTCTGAAACTGATTTTTATGTCATCTTTGTTAAAATTAAAACACTGTATAGTTGGATAGAGGAATGAAAATATTGCCAAGGCCAGGATAATTATCACATGCTTTCATATCATACTTTATTAATAATATTGTAGTTTCTAAAGTTCTGGCAGAAGTCCTGAGAATCTTGATATTTAGAAAAGTATTGCATATGAATGATATTTGTCTCTGTCCTTCAGTTTAGTTTGATATTGAATTACTAGAGTTTAAAGGTAACAGTTTTAATTATAAACTGTGTTTTTTATTCCTTATAGTTAAAATGAATTAAACTCATGGAAATCTGTAAAGCAACTATTATTTAAAAACCAGACAGTTTAAGCGAACTGCTTCTCCCCTACTCAGTGTAAATGAATGATGGTTAGATTAGGAGATGAAACTATCAGTAAGATGAAGATATTTAAAATTGCTTTTTAAAGTGATGTGCATAGGGGTGGGTTGAGAATCTGTGGTTCTTGGTGATGACCAGCCTGGTAAAGGCCGTACTTCTCACTATTTTCTTTTTATAAAGACCAGTAGGAAATTCTAGTGAATGTGGCTGGAAAACAGTCACTTCTTACTCAGGACTTCAGGTGGGCCAGTTCTACTGAAAGTCTGCTGTTGAAACAGCTGTAAGTGGTGCAGTTAAACTCAGAGATTCCATGAAAAAAGGAGTATTTGATGTCATAAGTTTTAAGGTTTTGGGGGATTTTTAAGGGGATGAGTGGAAATATTTAAGGGCTTGGGCTCTGACATTGGCAAGACCTGGGTTTAATTTCTAGCTCCATCACTTACTAAATATTTGACCTTGAGTGAGTCATTTTACTTCCCTGTTTTCTTATTAAAAGGAATAAAGTTGAATTCTATGCTTTCATCTGTTCTCTGTATCAGAAGATGACTGCAGTGGGGATTGAGTAGTAGATGAAATACACACAACACAGGATCTAGCTCAAATGGTAGGTTAAGGATTTGTCCACATAGTTTTTACAGTTTAACATTAAAATTATGCATTATTTTATCTGAGCAAGAGTATATATTTGTGAGTTATGAAGTTTACTTTGATGAATAGCTGTGAACCCACTACTTGAATGTAAGAGCCGGAAGATTGTTAGGTGTACCCCCTGAACTCATCCTGCCTGGATCCCAGAAGTAACAGTTTCCTTTAGTTGCAGTTGCTTTCAAAAAAGTTCAAAAAGCCACACGTATATGTGTTCCTGACAATGTTCAGTTTTATCTTTTACCTTTACAAAAATATAGGAAATGTAATGTACTTGCTTTTTTAACTTCTGCTTGGTTTTAAGATTCCACTATGTTATATATAATCTATTTATTTTTTCTGTTACTATATTGTAGTCTTTCGTATGGCTTCATTAGAATTTTTTACATTTGGAATTGAACATTAGTTTTCTGTAGTTCTTGATGTATGAATGATATGTCAACGAACATTTTAATACATGTCACTTGTTGCAGAGAGACTTGTTATTACTCTAAAATTTTAACAGATAAACTTGATTTCTAACTGCTGATGTAGTAAATTTACTTTTAATGGCGAATTTCTTTAGAAAAAAGTAAATTTTCTTATTGAAATAGCCCTGTTTCATTAGCTAATTTATTTCATACAAGTCATTTATTATGTATCACAGGATTGGCAGTATATACTGCGATGTTTTTAAACAACTTTATTATAAAGTGTAATTTGCAGACAATAAAATTCACCAACCTTACATTTACAGTCTGAGTTTTGGCAAGTGTAACCATTATCTCAATTATGACAGAGGACACTCGTGCCACCCCCTGAAGTTCCTTTGTGCCCCTCTGCAGTCTGTCCTCTCTCTTGGTAACTGGTGGCCACTGGGTTGCTTTAAGTCACTACAGTTTTCCTTTTCTTGAATTTCATATAAATGGTAATCCCCTTATGTGTGTATTATTTTGTAATTGTTCCACCTTTCCTGAATATTCTGTCCTTTTTCTTCTTTGTATTTTCATTTTGGAAAAGAGAGAAAAAGGGAATGAGGGAGAGAAAGAAAAAAGTATGTGTGTGTATTCAGCCTCACTGGTTCCACTCCTCTCACCAAGCAGCTCTGTCCATGGACAGTGTTCTTCATTTTTGTTACTGATTTTGATTTTAATGCTCTCATTTGCTTTTTTAGAGTTTCCGTCTCTCTCCTTACATTCCCCGTCTGTTCCTGTATGTTGTTCACTTTTACCATTCGAGCCCTTAGCATATTAGTCATACTTACATTGTACAAGTGGTTCCACTTAAAACATTTTAAAGACCCTGCCTCCTTCCTGTTTACTGGCAGTCTTCAGAGGATTCTTATGTAGGTGGCCACATTAAAAGCTTTCTATTCACAGTCACAGTGTCCCTGTTAGCCGAAAAGTGGAAGCAACCTCATGTCCACCAGCTGATGACTGGATGAGTGTGCATCTGTATAATGAAGCACTGTTAGATGCCACAACGTGGATAGACCTGCAGGCTCAGCCAGTCACAGAGGGCTAGATACTGTATGGTTCCACTTGCATGAGCTGTCCAGAATAGGTAAATCCAGAGACAGAAAATAGGTTAGTGGCTGCCTAGGGTGAGGGTGTGAGAGGAGTTGTGTGGGGTGGGGGGTATGGAAGCGTTAGGGGAGTGACAGCTGAGGGGTTTCTTTCTGCAGTAATAAAAATGTTCTGAACTCGACAGTGCTGACAGCTGTGCAGCTCTGTGCTTGAAGCCATGAATTGTGTATTTTAAGTGTGTGGTATATGAATTTTATCTTTTTAAAATTCTTGCTGTTGATATTTTTTATTTTTAATTGGAGGATATTTGCTTAACAATGGTTTATTATATCTTAATGAAGCTGTAAGAGAATATAGCTGATGTATTCAGGAATACTAAGAATTCTATGATGCCATAAAGGAATTTTATGGGAAAATATGGGTACTTTTCTAATGGCACTGACTTCAGAAGGTGTGCTGTGTGTCTCAAACTTTGCTGAGATTCAGAAATAACATGTTAATTAAACTCACCTCAATTTAAAAAAAACCTTAGTCTTTGTTAGAGTAGTAGGCCTGAAATTATAGGGTTAATGTGAATTCCAGCCTTGTGTCTTCATTTGCCAAGAAAGTTTATTCAAAAAAGAATTCAGAATCATCCCTAAATCCATCTACACTTTTCTATATGTCCGTTAAATGCTCAGAAGTTACTTATGGACATTTTGCAGTTATACATCCAGAAATCAGTGTTTTTCTCTCAAGCGAAGATACTAAGAAAGCCATATTTGGTGGATCTGCTCTCTTGGACTGATAAAGTGCTGTGGTTTTTAAGTGGAAAAGCGAAAGTTATTTTACTTGAGATAATCTGGCTACACTAGGTCTCTCCTTTTTTGTTTTTTTTAGGTTTTAAGCTTTTAAGAGATTCTGTGCAGTGATGACTGATGACTAGTGATGTATTTAAAATGTGGATGTCACTAGTTTTATGATATATGGAAGAATATAAATATTTATAATTTTGAAAGCTTAGTTTGAATTTAATGTTGGTGAAAGAGCAATTTACTTTTCAAAGAGAGTAATTTTTTTTTTTTTTGCATACGTCACATACTATACAGAGAAACTTTAAAAAGAAAATTCCTATTAATAGTTTTGTTCTATTATTAAAGTGAAAAACTGCTTAAACTGGTTTGCTGTTAAGGATGAAGCTTTCTGAATATGTAGAGAAAACTCTTAAAGTTATAATATCCATCTTTGGCACAAATAACAAACTATCTGAATTGCTGTACTAGTGTAATCACTATTTTTCTGCTCTTGGTAAAAGTGGATGGAGGTACGGTCGTAGTAATTGTTCACAGTCAGGGTTTGTTAAAGGGACAGTTTTATTAGACTTGGAAAATATAGACATAAAGTCATCAGGTTGGGAATGATATAGATCTTGTAGTACTTAATTTTGTAGCTTAATTAAGAATATAATTGGCTTAAATATCAGCTCAGTGATCCAGAAATACAAATAATCTGGTTTATATCACAGTTATCAGTGGCTCTGTCTCTCATGTGCCAAACTCTTACTTTTTTATGACTCTGTTCTCAAAAGAATATGTTTGGAATCTGTAATTTTTAACATGTAAAGCCTGCATTATTTTGAAGTTGATATTGAAAACCTATAAACTTCTGACCTTGAGTAGAATTTTCTGTGTATAACCATTACATGCAGCTGGTGGATTCAAAATTGCCTTTTCTTGTACTCTGCTTTGTGAAAAGTAGTATGTATTGGACATGAGTGTATGACAGCTGACATTTATCAAGGATACAGGAGCTCATTTTCACATTTTAAAAACTTTGAAAGCTTTGCATGTGTACACATGCTCAGCATATGTTCCTAAGATTTAAATATATTTTCCATCATGCACCAATCTTTAATGAACTTCACGTATTAAGCTCATACTATGTTAAGTTCACCTCCATAAAATTTTGTCTTTCATAGTTGAAAAATCATTCCAAGTAAAAATGAACCTAACGTTTTCCAGGTAGCACTTCTGTTACATAATGTGTGATTGTCATTACTTTCATTGCCCCTCATGTAGAAACGGCCTTATAGAATCTTTATTTTTGTTATATCGACTGCTGCTGCTGCTGCTGCTGCTGCTAAGTCACTTCAGTCGTGTCCGACTGTGTGTGACCCCATAGACAGCAGCCCACCAGGCTTCCCTGTCCCTGGGATTCTCCAGGCAAGAACAGTAGCATATTGTTATTGGTTTAAAAAGATTTTTATAGAGCTAGTTGTTTCATTGGAGGGTGACCATAAATAGAATTGGATGATTCTTAATCTTGTTCTTAGCCTTTTAAAGTTTTCCTTAAAATGAGATTGTGATAACAATTTTAAAAGAACTTTAGAACTGCAGAGTTCATAATGTGTTGGCTAGTTTGCTAATGAAAATCATACCTTTATGGTTGATGCAGGTTTCAGATACTGCAGCCCTTGGATATGTTGACATGCAGATCACATTGACTTGCTGCAAGGTAACAAGAGACATGCTCTGACTTCAGAAGATAAATTGGCCATGCACAGCTGTAATCCTACTGTCTTTTCATTTCTAGGCTTGATTCAGTAGTATGAGGTCTTTGATTTCTAAGCCCTGGGAAATAAGTTGAAATATAATTTTTGTGCATATTAAGAGTATATATTTTGGCTTTTGATAAGCCTGTTACGTGGTGTAAAGGTACTATGTAAATTATAGGCATTTTATTACTAAAGTAACTCCCAATTCCATTTGCAATATAAGAAGCCTGAATTTTGTCTCTTTCTGTTTTCTTTCAGCAGTTGAAAAGTAAGCCATTTTATTAAGAATGATGAGTAATAAATGGGATTTTAAATTTAGGCTACTTAAATTGCCAGTGTCTTTATATTTTTAAAAAATTGCAGTGAAATTAATTATGAATTTTTACATGATTTTTCAAAGAAGAAATTGTCCTTAAATTGCAACCCAAGTGTCCTTTCTAATAAAAGATACTGTTTCAACAAATTATTTTGACAGGGAAATGTATAGTATCAGAGAAGTTTAAGGAAAATATTTGAACTGTTTGCGTAAGAGCAGTTTGAGACCACTACCAAAGCTATATTGTAGATCTGAGCATCTTTGAGAATTTAGTGCTTCTCGAGTGACATTTGGATTAGCTTAAGTCTATTTGCTAATATCAGAGTTGGGAAACACAAATACATTGTTTCCTGAATTTATTTGAGTTGTAGAGGTAGTTATTTTATAATTATTCTCTCTTTAAAATAATTTTGATTCTGTCTATAAATCATAAGATTCTTGTGGGAGCCATCTTTCATGCCTACCATTTGCCCACCACTGAGCTTTTGTTTTTGAATGTGTGATTTTTTTTCAAACTTCTTTTAGCAGCCTTGTAAAGGTGATGGTATATCCACTCTCAAGAAAAGAACATTAAGATGCAGAGATTTAAATTTGGCAAACACTGTATTGGGGCTTAGATCAGATCTGTGTTCTTTCCCTTCTTTTCTTCAACGTGCTGCCTTCTAGTTGGACTCATCAGTCCCTGCACCTCGCCCCAGTTCAGGGGTGATATGTGTAGTGTCTGTCTAAGAATTAATCCTTATCTATTGAGTTTTGTTTAAAATGTGGGCTTAAGCATCCCATGCTAACCACATCTATTCAGAGTTCTGATATTTGGTGCTCAGATAATGGGCAATATCATCTTTTTTATACTTAATAATTTATGAAGTTTTATATTTTAGAACATTGTTGCTCTATATGTATAATATTTTCATGGCTGTTGATTATATTCTTAAGGATTGTAATCATTTTTTTTAAACTTATTTGAAGATTTTATTGGGTGGTTAATTCATCTTTTGGAATCAGTGCAATTTCTTGGCCATCTTTCTTAGTTCAATTTTTAAATCCACTTGGTAAGTTTAGTTTATAGTTTATATCTTGAGTGGGAAGTTTCTCTTTTCTGATGCACTTTGTGTGTCTCCCTTTCCCTGTCTCTGGCACTCATAGCTTATTTGTGTTGCATTCAGAAATCATTCAGAGAAGGCGATGGCCCCCACTCCAGGACTCTTGCCTGGAGAATCCCATAGACGGAGGAGCCTGGTAGGCTGCAGGCCATGGGGTCGCTGAAGGTTGGGTATGACTGAGCGACTTCACTTTGACTTTTCACTTTCATGCATTGGAGAAGGAAATGGCAACCCACTCCAGTGTTCTTGCCTGGAGAATTCCAGGGACGGGGGAGCCTGTTGGGTTGCCATCTATGGGGTCACACAGAGTCGGACACGACTGAAGTGACTTAGCAGCAGCAGAAATCATTTCTACTATACCACTGGCCTATTTTCAAGATTCTATTCTGAGGTATTATTGTAATATGCACGATGTGGATTTTGTACGTACATGTTTTTCTTTGATTTACAATGGGGTTACATCCCAATGAGCCCGTTGTAAGTTGAGATGTGCCACTGCCCCGTATCATGAGAGAGCATCCTACTGCTTTTGGCCAGCTGGGAAAAAATAAAAATTCAGAATTTGATATAGGGCTTGACTGAATGCATATCCCTTTTGCACTCTTGTAAAGTTGGAAAACCGTAAGTTGAACTTTTCTAAGTTGAGGTCCAACTATATTACCTCCCCCCGCCTTTTTTTTTCTTATGTAACTATAGGTAACAGTGTGATATAATCAGCTAGATAGCTACTGACAGAGCTTTTTTTTCACCTTTCAGGAATTTTATGTTTGATTTCTACGAGCCTTGCTTTCTATTGTTACCTTGTACATGATTTAATTTCTTGAGTTTCTTTGCTAGTTCCTAGTGCTAGAGCTTTGGAGAAGGCAGTACACCGCACTCCATTACTCTTGCCAGGAAAATCCCATGGACGGAGAAGCCTGGTAGGCTGCAGGCCATGGAGTCGCTAAGAGTTGGACACAACTGAGTGACTTTACTTTCACTTTTCACTTTCATGCACTAGAGAAGGAAATGGCAACCCACTCCGGTGTTCCTGCCTGGAGAATCCCAGGCACGGGGGAGCCTGGTGGGCTGCCGTGTATGGGGTCACACAGGGTCGGACACGACTGACGTGACTTAGCAGTAGTGCTAGAGCTTAGTAGGTTCATAGACTCATCAACATATTGCTGTATGTTTGTTCTGTGTCTTGGTCCACAGACGTATTTGTTATGTTTGTTATGATTGTATCTTTCAAGATTCAGAAAAATATTTTGTCATCATTATATTAAGAGCCAGGGGAGAGAGTGTTGTTGGTCGAAAGCGGATTCCACTACATCATCTCATCAGGAATTCCTTTGTTCTTTTGATCACACAACATGGCTTCCTTATATGGCCTGCGTATAGTAGATGCTGGACTGTTTATTAAATGAGTGTGTAGAGAGTCTTGGAGAAGCTGTACTGATCTCAAACCCGCAATCCCTACTTTAATCTAGGACAGTGCTTCTCAAATGTTGGTTTGTGAACCCTTGAGAGTCCCTGAGAACCTTTTGAGGAGTCCGCAGTATTAAAATTGTTTCATAGTAACATACCTTCCATTTTCATCCTGTTAATGCCCTGATGGTACAAAAGCAGTGATGCCTAAGCCTGCTGGTGTCTCGGCATGGATCAAGGCAGTGGCACTGCCAGGCTCCTGGCAGTCAGTTACGTTTTCACTCCTCTGTGCTCAGACTTAAAGGAGAAGAAATGAAGAAAAACGTCACGTAAACTCTTCTTTATCACTTGGGCTTGTCTTTGATGAAGGAACAGAATTTGCTCATTTCATTAAATCTTGAGAGTTGAGCACTGCACTTTTTACGTTCTTTTAGTGAGAATGGGAAATATGCGAAAAGCACCGCTCCCTGCCAGAGCAGGACGGTTGTCTGGGGAAGAACTCTTGAGTGCTTGGCTTCTATGCTGGACAGGCCACTTTTTTCATGAAATGTCATTTTTACTTGAAAGAATGACTAAGAAACAATGGCTTTGAAATTTGGGGATTTGGCAGACAGTTTCTTAAGGATGAGCAAGGTGAACCTGTTGCTTTAATGAAAGCATCTGAGAGTATTTGTTGACAGTGATAGAGCTGCAGTTTTCAAGTAGGAAAAGTAGGAATTATGTTAATTTTGAATCTGTCACCATGACTGTGACAGCTTCTCAGCACTCAAGACTTTATGAATGAGATGGGTTGTGATATTAATGTGGGGTTTTTGATATTGTATAATGTATCAGTATTTGAAAATCTGCTTATTCAGTGAGCCAGTGTTATCCAAATGGTAAGGTATGATGTTGCAGAATCATGCATGGGTAAAAGTTTTATCAGCGTGTAAGTTAGTATTTTACTGTAACAGTATGAAAATTCACTGATAGGTTTCAGATTGCACTTTGCAACTGACCTTTAAGAAAGTACCACTTTCTTAGTGCCAGGGAGTGCTGGCAACACCAGAAGCTAGGAGAGGGTGGAGCAGGTCTCCCATGGAGCCTTTAGGAAGAGTGTGGCCCAGTCATGCCATGTCCTTTTTGGATATTGAGCCTGGAGACCATCAAGAGAATATCCTGTTGTTTGGTAATTTGTTACAGTAGTCACAGGAAACTTAATACGGTAAGCAGATCTGAGTAAGACGTATTCAGGGTGTGCCTCATGTTATTTTGTTTTGTTGGTTTTTTTGCAATATTTTGTAAGTTTGGAAGTATTTTCAAATGAAAACTGAAAGTACCACTTGTCATTTTAGCATAATATAAAGGAAAATTATTTATGATGAATTATAAAAGGCTGTTGAAATAGTCCTTCCTTTTACAAGTGCGTGTATCTGTGACTGAATTTTCTTCATATATTTTGATCAATATGATGTATCGCAGCAGGTTGAATGGTGTAGTAGATAAGAGGATTCAGCTGTCTTCTGTTGTCTGACATTAAGGTTTGTAAAAACGTCAAACAGTGCCACCTCTCACGCGATTGTTCTGTTTCATGTTATTTTTCATAAAATTGTATACAGTAATGTATAATGGACTTGTTTTTAAATGTAGTAATATTTCAAGTGTTTCTCAGTATTAATTTCTAATGTAGTAAATATTGATAGATAATAACCCATATAACCAAAGCTTTTTAAGTGTTCAGGAAATCCTGATATTAAAAAGGTGGAGAATTGCTGACCTGGTGCATTTGGTTAGAACTGTATCAGTTTTTGACGTAAACCTTGCACCTCGTTGTATCTTTGAATAGCTGTGTGACATGGTGTACTGTGTCTGGCACTCAGTTTCTGCTTTTAAATTACATGAAAGTCTTAGTTGCTCAGTCGTGTTTGGCTCTTTCCGACCCCATGGACTGTAGCCCGCCAGGCTCCTTGAGTGCATGGAATTCTCCAGGTTAGAATACTGGAGTGGGTTGCCATCTTTTCTTCAGGGAATCTTCCCGACCCAGGGATCAAACCCAGGTCTCCTGCATTGAGGACAGATTCTTTACCACCTGAGCCACTGAGGAAGCCCTTTAAGTTACATATTAGCCATTAATTTTCAGTGGAGATGTTTTATAGCACAAAATCCAATTTGTGATTCTACATGTACTAGTTTGTTGATTTCCTGGCACTGGGTCATCAGCTTATTGGAGGCCAAAACAAACAACCCCAAAACAATAACAACAAAAAACTTGTCTATTTTGATCAACAGTTCATCCCAAGCATATTGGTATAGGAAATGCAGTTTCCTTTGTGTGGCTAACACTCGGGCTCTTTAAGATCCCCCGGAGAAGGGAATGGCTAGCCACTCCAGTATTCTTGCCTGGGGAGTTACAGGGGCTGAGGAGCCTGGCGTGCTGCAGCCCATGGGGTCCCAAAGAGTCGAATCGACTGAGTGACTAACACTTTCACTTTCACACTAAAAAACCCCAAACAAACAAGAAAAACTTTCCTTCCTCCCCAGTTTTATTGAGAAAATTGTTAATACATGTCACTGAATAAGTTTAAGGGCTTCAGCAGGATGGTGTGATTCACACATATTGTGGCATGCTTGCCACTGTGGTTCATCATCTCACATAGATATGATAAAAGGAAGTAAGGAAGGAAAAAAGTTTCTTCCTTGTGATGAGAACTTTTCAGGATTTACTCTTAACAACTTCTCTGTTTCCTAACAGCAGAGTTAGCGTAGTCCTCGTGCTATACGGTACGTCCCTGTTACTTTGTGACCACTCTCAGGATGCTTGCTGAAGTGAGTTTTGCTTTTACCAGTTTAGTTGTTATGAATAGTTTTACAAGTGTTCATAATTAAAATTTTGCCTCAAATGTTCTCTCACGGTGAGATGAGGCTCCCCCGCCTTCATTTATTCCACACGCATAGGCAGGTTTGTGAAATACACAGAAAGGCTCTTTAAGTCATGCGTCATAGAACTGACCTTTGAGTAGAAAAAAAAAAAACCCCCACACTACGTTTCATGTGAGACTGTTTGAGTGATGATCTTCTCATCCCGTTCCTCAGTAGTTCACAGTCTCGCTTGCTGCACATTTCTTCCCTTGAGCAGTCATGACCTAGAGGTGCAGCTCCGTAGCTCCACACAGTGCGGTAGGCATGTTTTGGAGGAGACTAGAAGGCAGGGGAAGTTTGGTTTGGACTTTGGCTCTTTTCAGCCGTGCTGCCACCACGCCACTCTCCAGCAGGTAAATGATGTCAGGAGTGCATTCTCATTTTCTTTTTGGACCTTGGTATATATGCTCTCATTCACTGTTTGTATTGCTGTCATCCTGAAATCAGTAGTGGCTTTTGGAGATTTATTTGAAGAGAGAACGTCTGTCATCAGCCATATAACTTCTAGGCATATGGAAACATTATTTTTTAAAAAAGGATTCTTTTGAATGTAAGGTTATTTAGTCTAAGAGTGGAATTATAATGACTGAAGAGTAACTATGCTGTGAAGTCAGAAAAAGAAAAAAGACAATGGAAACAGCAAGGACTGAGCGCAGACTAACTGGTCTACGTGATGGCCCGTTCAGGAAGTCTTGTGAGTCAGACTTGCCATGTCATGTTGCTCAAGTTAGAGACCATCTGCCCCAACGTCTTTTCTTTTAGAGAAGGAAATCTGGCTAGGACGTTTTTCCTGTGATACCTTATTTTCTCTTTTTCTACCTTCAGTACCTGTTTTTGGAAAATTAATTCAAAGTGCTTCATCATCTTTATTTCCCTATTGTTAATTTTTGAGATGTTAGTCTTAGAGAGAAACTCAGTGTAGCTTCTCTATGTCTTGATATTGGTGGGCAGAGCTAACCTCAGGCCTGCAGGGGGAAGGGTCCTGGCACTTCCGGCCTGTTGAGCACGCCCTCCATCAGCGCCTGCCTTGCGGCCGCCGTGGCGCCGCTCCCTGTCGCTCGTCGCTCCTTGACTAGAGCTGCTTCCACCGCGGCTCTGCTGCTCGCACGCAGTCCTTTGGCTGCCAGGTGACTAACGGCATCATGTCTTTGGTTTTAGCATTTCTTAAAAACAAATTTCCTTTAAAATTATTTTGGGCTGTGCTGTGTCTTCCCCTCCTCTGCGGAATTTCTCTAGTTGCCATCAGCAGGGACTGCTCGTATCGCATGGGGTGGGCTTCTCGCTTGTGGCTTCTCTTGTTGCTGAGCTCAGACTCTAGGGCACATGGGCTTCCGTAGCTGCGGCCTGTGGGCCGGGCAGCTGTGGCTCCCGAGCCCTGAGCCCAGAGGCGCAGTACCTGGGGCTCGCAGGGTTGGTTGCTCCGCGGCCTGTGGGATCTTCCTGCATCAGGGATCTAACCCGTGTCTCCTGTGTTGGCAGGGGGAGTCTTTGCCACTGAGCCACCAGGGAAGCCCTTAGTTTTAACATTTCTTAAAATATCTTTTCTTCTCTTAGATAGCCTGGAATAGGAGAGAATGAGGCACATGCTGTGATCATCTCTCCTTTATATCTTTATTGCTTATTAATTAAATTTATATCAGATTTTATTTCTGCTCTGTGCACACACCCCTCTTACTCCCCACTGCTTATCTTAATCCAGAGTTTTACTGCTTAGCTCGAGGTTGAACACTTTCTTCTCCCTTCCTTCCTTCCTTTCTTTTCTGCTTATATTTTCATTATGTGCCAGGAGATAGCCTTAGGTATAAATAATACTTTTGATGTAGAGCTGTTTACGTCTGTCAAAGAAAAAATAAAACCACAAATCCAGAAATACAGAGAGGCCTTAAAAAAGAACCAGCAATATTTGCTTTACCGGGAACCTTTGAAGGTACTTGAATAACCTCTTCAGAATCTTCTAAAGGTGCCTGCTTACTCTTTAATTACACTTATTTATCTTAAGGACATAGATATCTATGACAGTAGTTTTATTCTATCTTTATGGTTTTATGTTAGCTAATAACTGCCATTCACCACACTTTCAATGGGAAAATATTTTGAATTTCAATCAGTTATCTATACACTGAAGATAGCCTGAATAGTCCTGACTAATTCACTTGTCTAAAGTTTTTTAATTTGTTGTTGTATGGGATATTTGTAATGATTTGTTTTTCAAATGAGAACAAAATTGATGTTGCTGAACATGCATCTTTGTTCTTGGTATGGTGTACCTCGGAGGGTTCACCTTTTGCCCTGTTCCAGTTGCTTGCTTCGTATTGGTTTTCATTCTCACAATAAACATAAGAATATGGAAGATGTGATTATTCCCAGTTTTTACAAGTGATCAGCTTTTTTATAGGTGACAAAAGTCTGAGTCCAGCAAAGCCCTGCTGTCTTTTTATTGTATCACAGTGCGTCAGCTGAAGAATTCAAACCCTTGAGTTTTATTTTGATAGATATCTTGAAGCCACCATATTTTTTCTGGAATGGAAATATCTAAGTGAAAAATGACATGTCGAAAAAAAGCAAAACTGTTTTACAAGGTATTTAGCCCCGTCCCCCTAGTCTTCTCTGCATTTTAGGAATATTGTGGTTGGTCAGAAGCATAGCTGATGGGAAGGAAAGAAAGAGGAGAACTGAAGTTGGAAAGAGGGACGCAGGGAATGGTGGTATTAGGGGTGAAAAGATGGAGGGCGTTTGTGATAAGATGGTCTCTACACGCCTTTATAATGGCTTAGAGCTGACAGTATAGGCAGTGGGGACAAATGTGGACACGGAGCATTAGAATAGAGGAGGGGATGGCTTTAAAGTTGATTCATTTACTTTGGGGTGTGTGGGCCTTCGCTGATGGCAGGCTTTCTCTCGTTGCAGGGAGTGGGGGCTGCCCTTTGTTGGTTCTTGGGCTTCTCCCTGCGGTGGCTTCTCTCGCTATGGAGCCCAGGCTCTCGGCGAGGGCTTCAGTACCTGCAGCTCGTGTGCTCCAGAGCACAGACTCAGCAGTTGTGCAGCATGTGCAGTCTTCCCAGACCAGGGGTTCAGCCCTTGCCCCCTGCATTGGCAGGGGGGTTCTTATCCATGGTGCCACAGGGAAGTCCCGGGACAGCTTTTTCTAATTGGATACTTGGGAATGGTTTCACCAAAGGTGATAGTCACTTGATCCTGAAGGATGACTAAAAGTGTTTCAGTATTGTAGATAAGAGAGGGATAGATGGGACATCTAAAAAGAAATAAGTGACTTAAGGGTTAAATACAAATAGTAGCTGTTTTCTAAATATGTTTTGTCAGAATCTTTTTCTTTTTAGGCCACTGGGGTGGTGGAGGTGGTGGTGAGGAAGAAGTACAACTAGATAGTATGTTGTTTAGGAATGGAATAATTTATTATTATTAATAATAAATAATATAATGATGAATCAGATTTATGAAGTTCAAGCTTATGTCTCATTCCTGTGAATGAGAGTTTTTTCAGCATGTTAAATTGTTGGAGTCACTCTAGCCTTTAAAGCAACTAAAGAATTACCCAGCTAAGTTAGTATGCTGTCAGGAGAGGGTAATTTGATTTCAATGGAATTGGCTTGCTTAACTCCCTCTGCACAGTGTATATTTGCGAACTTCATCTCTATTGCTTGTGTAGAGGTTGAGAAGTTTCTTGGCAACAAGCTTCCAGTTGCATCTAGCACCTGCCTTGGCTAATTGGTATGCCCAGTTCTGGTACTAGAACCTCTGGGGAGTTTGTGTTTGAGTTCATCTTCATCAGGCTTAAACCAGAGCATCCCTGTAAAGGGGCTTTGGGGTTAGCTGGTGACTGACAAGGAAGAGGCAAGCAGTACAGTGAGAGGAGAGAATGAAACCTCATGGGTGAAATAGCTCTTACTTCATGTTTGGATGTTTCTCACCTCAACTTATATATTAAATGTAAGATATTTTATTGCTCTCTGCTAGCCCCTTTCCAAATCTGCAGGCATTAATAACTAAAGATAGAGGAAAATAATTGACCAGGACCCGAGATTTATACTGTTTTGTGGCAGATGTCCACACCACGGTAGTTTATTATTGATACAGTTGATGCTTTTCCCCTGGTTTTAGAAAACTGTAGGCTAGTAGGTTTCCTGTCAGTTGTGCCTTCATTTTAACACTTAACAAATTATGTTGTTATAATTGTATATTTTCCTCTTCTGCTTGCCTGAGAGTCACTCTTTGAGACCCCATGGACTGTAGCCTCCCAGGCTCCTCGGTCTATGGGATTTTCCAGGCAAGAGTACTGGAGTGGGTTGCCATTTCCTTCTCCAGAGGATCTTCCCAACTCAGGGATTGAACCCAGGTCTCCCGCATCGCAGGTGGACGCTTTACCCTCTAAGCCACCAGGGAAGCTTGTTCTAATAGAGGGTGGTGTCATTTATCTCTTATTTCCTGGTCCCCAAATGGTCTAGGCATGCAAATGTTTGAACAGAAGTGGAATTAGATTTTAAAAATGGATTGCATTAGGTGATTTTTAGTGCATCCTACTAAACATACCAGGTTCTCAACAACAAAATAAAAGGATGTTGCAAGTTAGTTTTTATTTGGGCCCCCAACCCCCAACTTTCAGCTCTTATCCTCTATACCAAGATTCAGTTAAAACGTAAAGGTAGGAGATAGTCACTGCTGAGGAAATGTCCATAGTGGCTCCATGTTTATGGACTTACCTCCTCCTCTGCTTTTTCTTGTCCCCTAAACACATGCATTTTATTTCATTTCCTTTCTTTGCTCCATGGTGCTGTTTCTCTTGGAGCTGCACAAAAGACTGAAATAAAACCTTTAATTTTATATTTTAGAAAATATATTCTTGTAGGATTAAGCCTAACTGGTTATGACTATCTGTATACTATATTTGAGTAAGAGTGTCAATTTGGAACTTATATTTTGGGTAGCGTGTTTATGTACGGATGTCTCATAAATCTTTCCCAAGGGTAATTTTTTTCTAATTGGCTTAATCAGTCTATATTTTTATATAATGTTTCAGGCAGTTTTCAATAAATAATTCAAATTCACAGTTGTATGAAGATTTTCTTAAGTTACTGAGATTCTTAGGAGACTCCAGAAATACTCCCTAATTTACATATTTAATCATACCTTGTATAATATGTCAGACAGACAAGCCTGATAAATAAACCAGATTATTGGTGGGATAGTCAGAAGTACTTAGCTCTAGCATTTAATCTTGGGAAACCCAAGAATGAAATTACTTGACAGGTAATTTTGGTTATAGTTGGGGCTTCCCAGGTGGCTCAGACGGTAAAGTGTCTGCCTGTGAGCGGGAGACCTAGGTTCAGTCCCTAGATTGGGAAGATCTCCTGGAGAAAGAAATGACAACTCACTCCAGTACTCTTGCCTGGAAAATTCAGTGGACGGAGGAGCCTGGTAGGCTACAGTCCATGGGATTGCTAAGAGTCAGACACAACTGAGTGACTTCACTTTCTCTCTTTTTCTTTCTTTTGGTTATAGTTAACACTTTTCTGAACTAAGCTTTTTTCCTTGCCATGTGAGCCACTAACTGTTGGTATCAAGTAGAAATAAGGGTCATGATTAGTAGAGGGTCATTTATTTGGTGACTAAAGAGTAGTGGTTGATTTTTAGAGGCTTGAGGGAAATAGCATTAGTACCTGCTGAGCTGGAGCACCTCATTGCCTCTGACCCTAATACTGCATGTCCTTAAACCCTCATGTGTTCTTCTCAGTGTTCTTACTGATGAGCTGAGAAATTCTCCAGTCAACTTGTTAGCAGACATGGTGTGATTCAACAGTGTGATTGGTTAAATTTTTTTTTGGAATGAGGGATGAAATGCCCAAGGACCATCTGATACATATTTTTTTGATTATAAAATTCTAAAAATATTATAATCACAGCTCTGCGATCTAGTATCTGTGATCTAGATGCTGTTTTATCCATAAAATGGGAGTAATACACACTTTGGAGAATTGTGAGAAATTATACCAAATATGTGATATGCCTAGCACTGTACTGCCACAAAAGTTATGTTTCCTTCCTCCTCCCTTATTGGTTTAGGAAAATGAAATATTTTAGTGGGTCTCTATCCCATTGGAGATTTACTGGGTAATGTGCCTCCTTGGGCCTCCCCGGTGGCTCAGCTGGTAAAGAATCCGTCTGTAATGCGGGAGACTGGGTTCGATCCCTGGTTTGCAAAGATCCCCTGGAGAAGGGAAAGGCTATCCACTCCAGTATTGTGACTTGGAGAATTCCATGGACTGTATAGTCCATGGGGTCGCAAAGAGTTGGACACGACTGGGCAACTTTATCTCAGTTTCACTTTACCTCCTTACATTTTGGCTTGTCGTGGCTTTTCTTAGGTGCCCCCCACCCCCCGCCCCAATAACTTCTTGCTCACCTAATGGCCACTAACACTGTTGATTGATACTGCTTCCTTTTGGACATGGAGTACTTCCTGTATCTTTGACCATCTGCATAGTTTGTTCTATATAATCAAGATTTTCCCTCCTGTCTTAACTGTGAATAACCCAAAGGAAAGGTAGTTAATGCTACTAAGCCACATGTCATCATTTTCGTGGCTTTTGAGCTGGCAGATAGAATTTTCGTTGCTTTTAAAGAATGTTTCTTTTCTACCAATTTGTTGTACTCTGTGCGTATATAAATTTAAACCTGTACCACAGCTTGGTTGTATTGTATAGAAAGGCGTGTAGTATTTATAGAGGAATTTTATCCAGTTGCTGTAAGATTTTTGCTCGTTTTAAATCTGATTTATCATGAATCTTCTTATGACTTTTCCAAATAATAACAGAAATACGTAACATTATATTTTGAGAACATTAAAAGTTATTATAAATTTCTAATATTCTATATTGAAATAGTTACATAGAATATTTTGCTTAAATGTCATTTTAAAGTGTACATTGTCATATTAATGTATTTAAGTAGTATAGCATAGAACTTTTAAGTAGAAACATTTTGTATAAGGAAAATAATTGTAAAAATGACTCAAGGATCTAGACAGTTGAGTTTACATTGAAAGATAGAATACACTTTGGGCCTTTGAATCTGATTCAATGAAAAGTGTTTTGCTCTCGTCTCCCGTTACTGTAGTGTCAGGGATGTGAAAAGCCTTCTGTGACTGGATTGTATTCTACCTGGAAGTGTGGTTGAGGTGTTACTCCAGTTTAACTCTCAGCTGGGGAACATCTACATTCACAACTTCAAAATATATTGTGAACCTCACTTTCGGATAAGAGTACAGGTTGTTTGGGAGTAGGGCAGGTATATTTTGTGGTCCTGATTTCTTTTCAGCTCAACTGTGTGCATGATAGTCTATCTGTAAGGGATCAGAATTTAAAAGGAGCTCAGTATCAGTAGACTGTCCCGATGAGAGAGGTACTGGGAAGCTCTTGTGCTGTATCATTTGCCCTTTGACTATGGATTTTACCAACTCTATATTCTTCAGATTAGATGGGCTATAATTTAAGATGTGAAAATGTAGGCTGTACAATTACTGATCTGTTTCTTAACTTTTCTGGGGGGCGGAAATTAATCTACTCATGGGCCTGGTACATGTTCCATTTCCCCCTCCCACCCTAATTCTTGACGAGTGACTGAAAATGGCTGATTTAGTGTGTATGTGCTGTATATGCCATGAAAGGAATAACTTCCAAACTGGACAGTATATCCCCCCAGATAAATATAGTTTGAGTGTGGCTGGCTCCACCAGTGAGAAGTAGACAACAGGCCTGGCAAATAAAACAAATGCTTTTTGTAGTTCTTTGTGTTCATAAATAAGATTAATACCAAATGAATAGGAAATGGTGCATGAAGAGTTTGTTGTAGTCATCTGTTTTTAGGAGTTGTTGTATTACTGAATATGTGGAAACTTGTTTTTTGGGACTGAAGTACTTCTGTTTGTTACTTCTCATGTTCAACATTTTCTTTAGTCGGGTGACATTTAAAGATGCATTTATTCTACTTTGATTTTTTGTTACACAGCGTTTTGTCAGACTTGTGTATATGGTCTTTTAGGCACTGCATAGTGAAGGTAGTACCAGGTTTATCTCTATCTAAGCAAGAGCTAGAAAAGAAAATCTGTCAATCCTGTTTCTAAAAAATGAAATTTGAAAATTATTTTATATCTTAAATAGTATACCTTCATGTTTGAATAAACACCAGTACTGTGGTTTTAAATTAGAATCGTGCACTGGTACATTTTTGGATAATTAATCTGTGTTACTAGAGATCATGGGACTCTGTGAAAGAGTAAACTCAGTAACATGTAGACTGCAGTCGTATACACGTTACATAACGCTTGTTGTTCTGTTAGATCAAGAGAAGGAGAGCCATGTGTGTATTTGGACGTAGTTCCTCAGTTGTGTCGGACTCTTCATGACCCCCATGGATAGGCTCCTCTGTCCATGGAATTCTTCAATCAAGAGTACTGGAGTGGGTTGCAGGCTTCTCCAGGGTATCTTCCTGACCCTGGGGTCAAACCCTGGTCTCCTGCGTTGCAGGCAGATTCCTTATTGTCTGAGCCACGAGGGAAGCGCGTATTTGGATATAGTTGACATATTTAGGTTTCTTTTATATGTACATAAACATTGTCTTTACATGAATGATATGTGTACCTGTCTAGTTTACATGATAATTGTGATTACTGATATCTTTCATACTAAGATTTTCATGGTTTTGATTCTCTATTGGTATAATTATTGTCTCTAAAAATTCATTTTGGTGACATCCTATATCGGCCAAACCAGTAACAATTTAGAAAGTTTAATCTTTAAACTTTTTTGTAGATCAGAGTGGAGGAAAATCGGAAATACGACTGCAGGGATTGAATGTTCCATTTACTCAGTACTTTTTGAGGCATACTTATTGATCATCTGTTATATGCTAGGCACCTTAAGCTCTACTGGAGATCCAGCTTATGTGTAACAGCAAAGTTAAGGAAATAGTACAAAGAATATAGAATAAATTATGTCTTTCAAGGTAAAGAAATGCTGTTATTCACTAAAGAATTTGTTAATTTTGAGGATTCAGCTTGTGTTTAACATCAAAGTAAGGAAATAATACCTAAAATTTGGAGTATAATTTTTTAAATTATATTTTTAAAATAATTGCTATTATTCACTGGATGGTTGGCCACAAAGTTTAAAAATAACTTGTGAATGAAACAAAAATATAAAGGTGATTGTATTGAGACATAGCTAGTTATTCTATTTCTGTTCTTTAAGGAATCACTTTCTTAAAATATGAAAATTGGAAGTCAAAACCGATCATGCATTTAACTTTATTAGGAAATAATTTTAAACTTAAAGTTGTAAGAAAAAGAATACTACAAAGAATTAAAAAATTTTTGCCCAACTGAGATTCACCCAGTGTCAACAATTTGCTAGCCTCCTTTCTAGTCTCTTCTTCCCCTCCCTTTCCCCCTCTTCTCCTGTTCCTTTCTCTCTTACTCACTTATAAGTATGTAAACCCTCCCTCCAACCACTGGAGGGTCCCTTGTGTATATAATGGCCTTTTTGTCCTCAATACTAAGAATAGGGATAGTTTCTTAAATAACCACAGTACAGAAATCAACTTCAGTAAATTTAACATTGGTAAAATACTGTATCTGTTGTCCATATTCTAAATTGCCAATAGATCTAATAACATATAGCATTTTCCCTGTCTAGAGCACAGGATTCAATATAGGATCAGATATTGCATTTAATTATTGTTTTTCTTTAGCTTTCTTTAATCTAGAATACTTAAAGACTTTATTTTTTTATGACATTGTCATTTTTGAAGAATATAGTATTGTGGCATTGTGGGATCTGGTTACCCTGTAAAATCATAAGGTTGGGCCATTATTTAAGTTCTTTTCTCTCCTTTATTTTAACTTATATTGTGAGGAAAAAAACACCAAGTACTTGAAATATAACAGCTATTCAGCCATTACGTTTTTTTAACCAAAATTATTGGTAGAATAAATTTTGCTAGTGTTTAATTCATACCTAGGGCATCTGTAAAGATGATAATGTAATCTAAAACTCTGATTTTTTTTTTTTCTGAAGCTGATTATTTTAAGTTTCTTGTGTGAAATTTTGCTTCTCTGTTGATTTGTCTCTCTTCCTGGCAGGATTGTGCCACCTAGTGGAAGTTTATGTCCTTCTGTGTAGGTCTCAAACTGTGGATAGAATGCAAGATGTGTTTTAACAAATTAAGAAAAAGTAGTTTGGCATGTTTGAGCCTCTCTGTTGTCTTGGAATTCTTTATAACAGCGTCTTCATAAACAAGAGTTTAGGACAAATAAATTTCTTGTTGAGTGAACGCTTAATTCACTTCAGTTCAGTCGCTCAGTCGTGTCCGACTCTTTGCAACCCCATGAACTGCAGCATGCCTGGCCTCCCTGTCTATCACCAACTCCTGGAGTTTACTCATGTCAATTGAGTCGGTGATGCCATCTAACCATCTCATCCACTGTCGTTCCCTTCTCCTGCCTTCAATCTTACCCAACATCAGACTCTTTTCAAATGAATCAGCTCTTTGCATCAGGTGGCCAAAATATTGGAGTTTCAGCTTCAACATCAGTCCTTCCAATGAGCACCCAGGACTGATCTCCTTTAGGATGAACTGGTTGAATCTACTTGCAGTCCAAGGGACTCTCAAGATTCTTCTCCAACACCACAGTTCAAAAGTATTAATTTTTCTGCGCTCAGCTTTCTTTATAGTCCAACTCTCACATCCATACATGACTACTGGAAAAACCATAGCCTTGACTAGATGGACTTTGGTGACAAAGTAATGTCTCTGCTTTTTAGTATCCTGTCTAGATTGGTCATAACTTTCCTTCCAAAGAGTGTTTTTAATTTCATGGCTGCAGTCACCATCTGCAGTGATTTTGGAGCCCAGAAAAATAAAGTTTGCCACTGTTTCCAACGTTTCCCCATTTATTTGCCATAAAGTGATGGGGCCAGATGCCATGATCTTAATTTTCTGAATGTTGCATTTTTAAGCCAACTTTTTCACTCTCCTCTTTCACTTTCATCAAGAGGCTCTTTAGTTCTTCTTCCCTTTCTGCCATAAGGATGGTGTCATCTGCATATCTGAAGTTATTGATATCTCTCCCAGAAATCTTGATTCTAGCTTGTGCTTCATCCATCCCAGCATTTCTTATGGTGTACTCTGCATATAAGTTAAATGTGCTAAAATTATGAGCTGCTGAGTATTTCTTTTTCCAACAAGAAATACCCTTATTTTTTAGAAATACCTATTTTTAAGGTGGGCTTCCCTGGTGGCTCTGACTGTAAAGCATCTGCCTGCAGTGCTGGAGACCCGGGTTCAATTCCTGGGTCGGGAAGATTCCCCTGGAGAAGGAAATGGCAATCCACTCCAGCACTCTTGCCTGGAAAATCCCATGGAAGGAGGAGCCTGGAAGGCTGCAATCCATGGGGTCACTGAGGGTCGGACACGACTGAGCGACTTCACTTCACTTCACTATATTTTTAAGGTATTTTAAAAATAGCTTATTTAAAAAAATACATTGTTTTATCAATGCAACTTTAATCAAGGCATATTTCCTTTCCACCAATTAATATTAAAATAGTTGTTGTTCTGTGGATCTAGTCAAAATCGTCCCACCTGGATTTTTCTTGTTATACATCTACTTTGTAAGCAGAATGTATTAGAGCTTACATATTATTTATGGAGTCTCAGCTTATTTTGAAGTAGCGGAAGAAAAACACATTGGATGATGAATGCTAAAGAAATGGTCTACAGGAAAAAAAAGCACTACTTTGAAAATAGCTTGAAAATAATTTTGAGATTTATCATTCAAAGGCTTTACTAGTTGGCCAGATAAATCTTATTTGTATGTAAGTATAATTTAGTGTTTTATCAATTGGAGAGTTGATGGTCTCTTTTTCTTACTAGATATGAAAAAGATGCCTTGTTCTTTGTGAGATATTCAGTATACACATTACTTGGTCTTGAAAAACGTTTGTTCCAGGGTTGGACATTCTGTCTAATTAGTAGAGTATAAACTCTTGAGGTCTTGAGAACAGTTGTGTACTGTAAAGAATATTGAGACTTATCCAGCCTTTTAAGGAAAGTAGTCCTGAATTACAAAGTGCAGCCATTCAAGCATATTATGCCTTTATTAGAGTCATGGATATTTTACAGTGTTTTTATCTTATTCTTTCTTAGTTACTAATGTGTATTCACAATGAGTGGGTTAGGAGAAAATGCCTTGGATCCACTGGCCCCTGATTCACGAAAACGCAAGTTGCCATGTGATCCTCCAGGGCAAGGGTAAGCAATTTATTTCCTGATACTTCACCAAGATCACTGCTCCTTGCCTTTATTTGTTTGGTTTGAAGATAACATTTCAGCTTTCTGTTATTTGCTTTCTATGGTTAGATTTTTATTGTTTATTTGTTTCAATATATACTAACTGTGCACTGTAAGAAGCATTTCTCAATGGAGGATGTAGGAGTTACAAATAGATAAGATTATTACAAGTAAGTTAAGATTATTACAAGTAAGAGTCTTTAGTATCCTTTAAGAACGTGTTATAAGTTGATAGTTTGGCATTTGTAAGGTTTTATCATTCTTTTCCTGAGTGAAGTTAGAAGTTTAGAAAACAGAAATGAAATACTACATTCTATGCAGTGACACTTCATAGCTTTTTTAGTATTTGCCAAGGTTAGTAGCACTTAAATTTCACTCTTAGGGTTGCAAAATAATAAAAAAAAACGATCTTATCAATATAATTCATGAGACCTTATTATTAATAAGTAGTTATTGCTGTTTAATTATTTGTTAATTTTACTGACTCTTTGTGGTAAAGACTATCCCCACTTTCCAGAGGATGAAGTGAAGCTGACTGAGGCCACTAGGCTAACAACAGGAAGACTTGAATTTAGATTTGCACAGATTTCAACTGTATTATACCAGGTCTCTAAGACATTGTTTAGGGAGTCTCTGTGGGCTGAGTCTACTTTCCTAGTATATGGATGTGATAGTATTGTGTAGGTACTCATTCTGCTCACAGCTCGTTTGTGACTGATGTATTTATGGTGTTTTCCCCCCATTTCCCAGCCTTGCCTGCAGTGGTGAAAAGTGGAGACGGGAGCAGGAGAGTAAATATATTGAAGAACTGGCTGAACTAATATCTGCTAATCTTAGTGATATTGACAATTTCAATGTCAAACCAGATAAATGTGCGATTTTAAAGGAAACAGTAAGACAGATACGTCAAATAAAAGAGCAAGGTAATACAAAGTAAGAAAACACTCAAGTCTTTTTGCAGGAACTTGTTAACTGACTGGGTTCACGTTTGTCTTTTGCTCGGTTGTTGCTTAGATGGGAACTGCTATTCCCTGTGGGCGAGTAGCCCCTGTGGGGCTCGATAGTTAGGTTAGTTGGACCAGTGGACCAGTTGTGCTCCCTAGGACGTAGTCACCAGGACTGGAAGGAGGCAGGGCTGCTCACTCTGTTATTTGTTAGTTCCTTTTTAGGAAGCAGTGAAATAGTGCTTTTAGTAGGGAAAGAAAATCTAGAGTATCTTCTGTGCTCCTGGGTGCCTCCGAAATTTAATTTTAACCCTTAAAAATTGTAGCATCATTTTCTTATCAGAAAACATTGTTTACGTGCACATGCCCAGTGGTCTGTGTGCCTCTTTGTTCTGGGAACAGTTTGAGGTGCATTTAGACTGTAACTGATTATATGCTATTTGTAGTACTGCCTTATGTCTTTTCAGGAAAAGCTATTTCCAGTGATGATGATGTTCAGAAAGCTGATGTATCTTCCACAGGACAAGGAGTTATTGATAAAGACTCCTTAGGACCACTCTTACTTCAGGCAAGTATAAGGTTTTAGTTCTAAAGTAAGTGAAGTGAACTCACTCAGTCGTGCCCGACTCTTTGCGACCCCATGGGCTGTAGACTACCAGGCTCCTCTGTCCATGGGATTTTCCAGGCAATAGTCCTGGAGTGGCTTGCCATTTCCTTCTCCAGGGGATCTTCCTAAACCAGGGATTGAACCCTGGTCTCCTGCATTGTAGACAGACGCTTTACTGTGTGAGCCACCAGGGAAGTCCATGAAAGCAAGTGGTGTTGAATTTAAAAAAAAAAAGAAAAAAAAAAAGATAAAATTTTGGGTAGGATATGAGAGCAAAAAGAAAATGTTCCTTTTCATGAGATAGAACTCAGTATTTTGAATATGGTTATAAAATGCTCTTATGTTTAAAATATATGTAACTCATGAGATCCTGTGTACCCACCCCCGCCATGCATTTGGGCATATTTTTTTTATTGACTTTTTTGGTGCATTTTTCCATAATTGATAGTATGGCGCTATAATTTCATATTTTGGAGGAATTTTTAAGACTTTAGATATTTTTTGTAAGTAGTTATCTTTAATAGATCTAGTTAACCTGTTGTACTTTACAGAAGGTTTCTCTTACTTTAAGTGATGGCTAGAAGCCCTTTGTTAAAGCTCACTTATCAAATAATTTTGTTCCAGTTGGTTTGTTCCAACTACTTTTTAATGGATCAGTTCAGTTCCTCTTTGTAAATTCTCACTACAGAGTGCTCTAGTTCCTATAGTTTGACTTGATACCAAATGGAAATGGGGAAAGCATTCAGGGTGATTATTTTTTTAAATTTTTAAAAACTCCTTTGAAGAAGTAATTCTTCAAAAATTAGATTATAAATTGATTCAAATTTCATCTTTGCTGTCATCTTTTCAAATCATCTGTATTTTTCCTGCTCCTGCTACTGCTGCTAAGTCGCATCAGTCGTGTCCAACTCTGTGCGACCCCACAGATGGCAGCCCAACAGGCTCCTTTGTCCCTGGGATTCTCTAGGCAAGAATACTGGAGTGATTTGCCATTTCCTTCTCCAGTGCGTGAAAGTGAAGTTGCTCAGTGTCCGACTTTTAGCGACCCCATGGACTGTAGCCTACCAGGCTCCTCCATCCATGGGATTCTCCAGGCAAGAGTACTGGAGTGGGGTGCCAACCCTTTATTGATGTTGCTAATGTTAATAGACATGATGGCTGATAGTTGTTAAATCAACAGTTTTTTTCAAATTCTGTTTAGTACTAAGGCTGCCATAACAAAATGCCACAGGCTGAGTGGCTTAAACAATAGAAATTTATTTTTTACAGTTCTGGAGGCTGGAAGCCCAAGATCAAGGTGTTGGCAGTCTTGGTTTCTCCTGTGACCTCCCTCCTTGACTTGTAGATGGCTGCCTTCTCCTTGTGTCTTCACATGGCCTTTTCTCTGTGTGTGTGCATTTCTGGTGTCTGTCTCTCTTCTCATAAGATAGTTTTTTTCAAATTCTGTTTAGTACTAAGGCTGCCATAACAAAATGCCACAGGCTGAGTGGCTTAAACAATAGAAATTTATTTTTTACAGTTCTGGAGGCTGGAAGCCCAAGATCAAGGTGTTGGCAGTCTTGGTTTCTCCTGTGACCTCCCTCCTTGACTTGTAATGGCTGCCTTCTCCTTGTGTCTTCACATGGCCTTTTCTCTGTGTGTGTGCATTTCTGGTGTCTGTCTCTCTTCTCATAAGAACACTAGTCCTACTGGATTAGAGCCTTACTCTTATGACCTCAGTTAACTTTAATTACCTCCTAAAAGGCCCTATCTCCAGATAAAGTCACATTGAGCTTTAGTGCTTCAATATACGAGTTGTGGTTGGGGAGGGGATACAGTTCAGTCCATAATAGCCAGTGTTAACATACCCCACTTCAGGCATTGGACGGCTTCCTGTTTGTGGTGAATCGTGAAGGAAACATTGTATTTGTGTCAGAAAATGTCACCCAGTACCTACAATATAAGCAAGAGGACCTGGTTAATACAAGTGTCTACAATATATTGCATGAAGAAGATAGAAAGGATTTTCTTAAAAACTTACCAAAATCTACAGGTAAGTTTTTAAAGTATATTTTCCAAGTAAGTTAAAAAATTTTTTTCTTAATCATTTCTTAGAAAATTGAATATACTTTTGAAAGTCAGGTGATGACTCTATGGAACAGGAAAGCTGTAAATAGCAAAATTTTCAAATATGAATTTAAAATTTGGTATACATTTCATAGGTCTAAGATATACAATTAGTTACAAAATATGTGAGATACCTGTTGAATTTGAAATTGAAGTTATTCCAGTGTTTTATATATTATCTCTTTGAAATGTACTGTGGAAGATGTATAATGAGAATATGTACAGCTCAAATTCTTTTTTGCTTATTGGCAAATAGTTGATTTATAGCTTAAATTCTTGATAAGTCATAGACTGAATTGCCAGCCTTTACAAAACTCCTTTCTATTTGTTTCCTAAAGTTAATGGAGTTACCTGGACAAATGAGACCCAGAGACAAAAAAGCCATACATTTAACTGCCGTATGTTGATGAAAATACCACATGACAACCTGGAAGACATAAACATCAGTCCTGAAATGCGCCAGAGATACGAGACAATGCAGTGCTTTGCCCTGTCCCAGCCGCGGGCTATATGGAGGAAGGGGAAGGTGAGAGCCAGCACTTGCCCATGATGTTTTATCAAGCGGTAGCAGCCACGCTTGTTTGATTCTTCCTACTGAACCCCACATTCTTACTGGCCTATTGAATAGACGCATCCAGGGTTCACTTTTCTGTTGCAGACTTGCAGTCCTGTATGATCTGTGTGGCACGCCGCATTACCACTGGAGAAAGGGCATTTCCGTCAAGTCCTGAGAGCTTTATCACTAGACACGACCTTTCAGGTAGAAACTGTGCGTGTGTGTACATTTTGTTGAGTTTGGAAATTTTTATAAGGTAACTTTTTACAGCCTGTTCTATCTTTTAAGTGCCCACGTCCACTGTCATGAAAACTTTGCATGGATTATTTCTGGTGTTTGTTATACAACCCTGAGAGAGATTCACTAAAACCATAGGCACTTGAGTTGGGTGTGTTTGACACTTCAAATCCCTCAAATAAACTAACAACAAAAAAAGGTAGAGGTACCTGGCTTTCTCTCCAAAGTGCATTTCAAATCAGAAGCCAGTATTTCTTTTCTGTAACTTCAAACTCATTTTTCATAAACACTTTTCAAAAATGTGGGTAATTTAATGAGAATTACTGGGAGTAATTCTTGACTTGAGTATGAATTTTAATTTTGGTCTGCCCTTTTGCCTATGAGAGTAAAGAATGAAAACCATTGTAGTTAAATAAGGCACAATGATGAAATTAAACACAGTGGCAATTTTCTGTTTAATAGGGAAAGTTATTACTATAGACACCAATTCACTGAGATCCTCCATGAGACCTGGCTTTGAAGACATAATCCGAAGGTGTATCCAGAGATTTTTTAGTCTTAATGATGGGCAGTCATGGTCCCAGAAACGTCACTATCAAGAAGGTAAGGAATTTGGAGGTTGATTCTTTATCTCATTTGTCATCATGTTTGGGTGCTGTAGAGCCTTAAATTCATATATATCGGTTCAGTTCAGTCGCTCAGTCATGTCCGACTCTTTGCAACCCCATGAATCGCAGCACGCCAGGCCTCCCTGTCCATCACCATCTCCTGGAGTTCACTCAGACTCACGTTCATTGAGTCCGTGATGCCATCCAGCCATCTCATCCTCTGTTGTCCCCTTCTCCTGCCCCCAATCCTTCCCAGCATCAGAGTCTTTTCCAGTGAGTCAGCTCTTTGCATGAGGTGGCCAAAGTACTGGAGTTTCAGCTTTAGCATCATTCCCTCCAAAGATAATCCCAGGGCTGATCTCCTTCAGAATGGACCGATTGGATCTCCCTGCAGTCCAAGGGACTCTCAAGAGTCTTCTCCAACACCACAGCTCAAAAGCATCAGTTCCTCGGCTCTCAGCCTTCACAGTCCAACTCTCACACCCATACATGACTACTGGAAAAAGCATAGCTTTGACCACATGGACCTTAGTCGGCAAAGTAATGTCTCTCCTTTTGAGTATACTATCTAGGTTGGTCATAACTTTTCTTCCAAGGAGTAAGCGTCTTTTAATTTCATGGCTGCAGTCACCATCTGCAGTGATTTTGGAGCCCCCCAAAATAAAGTCTGACACTGTTTCCACTGTTTCCCCATCTATTCCCATGAAGTGACGGGACTGGATGCCATGATCTTCGTTTTCTGAATGTTGAGCTTTAAGCCAGCCTTTTCACTTTCCTCTTTCACTTTCATCAAGAGGCTTTTTAGTTCCTCTTCACTTTCTGCCATAAGAGTGCTATCACCTGCATATCTGAGGTTATTGATATTTCTCCTGGCAATCTTGATTTCAGCTTGTGTTTCTTCCAGTCCAGCGTTTCTCATGATGTACTATATAATATATATATGTGACAGTAGTTGTTTTCTTCTGTGTAGGGAGGAAAATGATTGTTGAACATTGTTATTTTAGCCTGTTCCTAATTTTGGTGAGATTCAGCCTTTTGCTGGATTTTGAGGATGTTGGACTTGCATATTTACTTTTCTTTTTTCCCCTGTATGTGTTTGTTTTGCCAATTGTATTTGCGACTAATAGGATGTTTTCCCCAACAGCTTACATCCATGGCCACGCAGAAACCCCACTGTATCGATTCTCTTTGGCTGATGGCACTATAGTGACCGCACAAACAAAAAGCAAGCTCTTCCGAAATCCTGTAACAAATGACCGCCATGGCTTTGTCTCAACCCACTTTCTTCAGAGGTAATGGTTGATAACTGTGAGTTCTCATGTTAAATGCAGCAGTTTCTCAAGATGCTTTATTGTTAATGTTAAAAAGGAGAACAATTAATGAGGAAAATAGGTTGTTGGGTTTGCTCAAGTGCACTTAGATTCCTGTAGTATGATGTTTATTTTTTTAAGGTTACATTTCTATGTGAGAGTGAGGATTTTTTCATTAAGTAATTAATTTCTGGGAAAGCTGAAGGATAGGAAGGCTAATGGGTAAAAGAATACATAAAATCTGACTGTGTTACTTTTCATTTCTAATGATACATTACTTTTAAGAATGGAATTTAAAATTTGGAGGTAGACTTCAAGAAGAAATGGTTACTGTTACTATTGCTAACAATAAATGAGTAACACATGAAGGAGCAGGAGGATATTAACCCATAAATTATCTTGAGTAATTTGTAGGCACCTCCAGGTTAACCCCTCAGTATAGGGGAATTGCAGGGAATTGCATAGGGAAAAGCCCCAGCCCCACCGAGATTCCAGCTAACGTAACTTTGGGTCCTTTATGGTGCTCTCATGGTGTCACTTGTTTAGATTCTGTGGCTTATTAAAATGTAGGTTATTAGATTAATGACTGATCAATATTTAGATTATTATGGTCACTAGGTATTGGAATGATGCTCAAGAAGTTAAGTTTCTGGGACTCTTCATTTTTTTTTTTTTTTTTTTTAAATCAGACTCAGGCTTTTAATACATGCCTATAGTTAAAAAAATTTAAATTCATCTGGCTGTTTGGGGCCTTAGTTGCGGCTCGTGGGCTCAGTAGTTGCTGTGTACAGGCTTGGTAGCCCCGTGCCACGGGGGCTCTTAGTTCCCCAGCCGCAGGTTGAACCGGCTTCCCCTGCCCTGGAAGGCGAATTCTTCATCATTGGTCCACCAGGGGAGTCCCCATGCCTGTAATTTTTTAGTAGAACTTTGATGTTCTGTTTCTTTGCAGGGAACAGAATGGGTATAGACCAAACCCGAATCCTGTTGGACAAGGCGTTAGGCCTCCAGCCGCTGGATGCAACAGTTCAGTAGGCGGCATGAGTATGTCACCAAACCCAGGCTTACCGATGCTGAGCAGCAGGACTTACGGCTTAACTGATCCTGGCACTGCGGGGCAGATGAGTGGAGCCAGGTATGGAGCTTCCGGTAGCATAGCCTCCATGAACCCCGGGCCAGGCATGCAGTCACCATCTTCCTACCAGAACAGCACCTACGGTCTCAACATGAGTAGCCCTCCACACGGGAGCCCTGGTCTCGGCTCCAGCCAGCAGAATATCATGATTTCTCCTCGTAATCGAGGGAGTCCAAAGATGGCCTCACACCAGTTTTCTCCTGTTGCAGGTATTTGTGTTGCATTTTGTTTTATTTTTTAGTAATTCTTTTCTTTCCATAGCACTGTAATTGTTAATTTATTTTAAAATAGAAACTTTGAACTGGTAAGTGGTGTTTGTTACAGCATATGATCGTTTATTTCTTTTCCTGACTCTTTTTTTCCAAATCCAGGTGTGCACTCTCCCATGGGATCTTCTGGCAATACTGTGAGTCACAGCTTTTCTAGCAGCTCTCTGAGTGCCCTTCAAGCTATCAGTGAGGGCGTGGGGACTTCTCTTTTATCTACACTGTCTTCGCCAGGTCCCAAATTGGATAATTCTCCCAATATGAATATAACTCAACCAAGTAAAGTGAACAGTCAGGAGTCCAAGAGTCCATAGGCTTGTATTGCGACCAGAATCCAGTGGAGAGTTCAATGTGTCAGTCAAACAGCAGAGATCACATTAACGACAAAGAAAGTAAGGAGAGCAGTGTGGAAGGGTCTGAGAATCAGCGGGCTCCTCTGGAAAGCAAAGGGCACAAAAAGTTGCTGCAGTTACTCACCTGTTCTTCTGATGACCGGGGTCATGCCTCCTTGACCAACTCCCCCCTGGACTCAGGTTGTAAGGACTCTTCCATTAGTGTCACCAGCCCCTCTGGCGTCTCCTCTTCCACCTCCGGAGGTGTCTCCTCCACATCCAACATGCACGGTTCACTGCTGCAAGAGAAGCACCGGATTCTGCACAAGCTGCTCCAGAATGGAAATTCCCCCGCAGAAGTGGCCAAGATCACGGCCGAGGCCACGGGGAAGGACACTGGCAGTCTGGCGCCTTGTGCCGAAGGGAACGCCAAGCAGGAGCAGCTCAGCCCGAAGAAGAAGGAGAGCAACGCTCTGCTCAGGTATCTGCTGGACCGGGATGACCCTAGCGACGCACTCGCCAAAGAGCTCCAGCCCAAAGTGGAAGGCGTGGACAGCAAAATGAGTCAGTGCAGCAGCGCCGCCGTTCCGAGCTCGAGTCAAGAGAGAGACGCTAAAATTAAGGCAGAAACAAATGAGGAGGTAACTTGGCTTCTGTATGTTCCTGCTTGATCCTTGTATTTCATCTTTTCTGTGTTTTAAAGACAGTGGGTTATAGACAAATTCTTCGTTTTTTAGGTTTATTTAATGGAAGTTAATCTGGAACTGTCATTTTTTTGGGTAACTCCTTAGCAGTAAAGTATATTATGCAACTTAGTAATATCAGATGTGTACGCTTTCAAATGTGACTTCACCTCATTAGCAGCCAATTTGAAATTTTTCATGAAGGTTTTTGTTGAAATGAGCACATTAGGTCGTTAAGTGTATAGAAGAAATGGGGAAAAAACCCTCTGAATTAAGGCAGATAATTTTGATTTTTACCAAAATCAAGTTTCACGTACATGATCACATTCTGTACAAACATTTCCCAGAGACGTTAATATGCACCCGAGAAAATTAAGTCTTGGAGAAGTTCTACTGTTAGAATGTCTGTTTAATTTTTTTAGTGTTTCCCAAATGTACTGATCAAAAAGCCTTTTTAAAGCATAGCCACGAATTTGTTGAACGTCAACTTGTCTTTATGTTGTCTTAGAAGTGTGTGTAGAGGCAGACGTTGCTGTCAGCTCATGATTCTGACTAATGTTTGCTGGAAAATATCCTTCAGTTTGAGAATTAAATATCTAGAGTAAATTTTAAAATGCCCCTTTGAAAGCATTTCCAAACCTTTCGATTTATCTTAGTATTTGAATCTGTGTTTTACTTTTAAGGTAGAAGTGTAAGAAATGTAGGGATAGTCATAATCAGCCAGCCTCTACATTGGGCATTACCATTTAGGGTAACTATTGTATTTTACTTGTTCCCATTTCATTTCTTCTGATGAATATGTTTATACCTATGTATCTCGTAATGAACACAGGTTAATTAAAAAAAATATTTTCAGGGATCTGGAGACTTGGATAATCTAGATGCTATTCTTGGTGATCTGACTAATTCTGACTTCTACAATAATTCCATATCCACAAGTGGTAGTAACCTGGGAACTAAGCCACAAATGTTTCAAGGAGCTAATTCTCTGGGTAAGAAAGAACTAGATTTTATTCTTGCTGGCTTTGGAACTTCTTGCACAACTGTGTGTACTCTTACATTAAGACTAGGATCCAACTTTAAAATGTGTACTCTGCCTTAGTTTTTTTTTTTTAATAATTTATAACATAGATGCTTTAAAAAGCCTTTTGTACAGTTTCCTATTTCTAACTAATATGAGGCTAGCAATTATGGCGCTTATAGGAAAACATTCTTCTTTGGTTGCTACAGGTAAGTTGTAGGTACTGGGTCCCTACTAGTACCTTTATTTGTCTTGGCCACAGAGAATCAGTACTAATTTACTTTGGTGTTTGCTGGTTTCACCTAACTTTTGGCTTGTAGCTGAGTACTTCTAGATTCATCAGTGTAACAAGGATATGTATCAGTTGAAAAAGAGTAATCCCACAATTATCTGGAAAGGTGGTTATTTTTAGTGGCACTGTTTCCTCAACTGTAATGCATAGATAGATCAATCTAATAGATTGGAAAAAAGATTTGGAAACTTTATGTTATAGGCCTTATTTGACTAGAAGCAACTTATCTGGTTACATTTAAATGTAAAATTTTAAACTTTAAGTATGCATACTGAAGAACTTTCAGGACCTCGAAACATTGGTAAAATCTTTACTATTTAATATAAAGTGAAGCTGAATGAGAATGACCATGTGAGGCTGTAGAAAAGTGCCCAATACTTCAGCCAACACCAGGACTCTTGTTTTCTTACTTTGTTTAAAATGGGAGGCCAGTTTTCTTTATTCTTTTGAATTTCTTTTGGTGCTAAGTGTTTATTTGTAAAAGACAGTGTTCATTTTGGGAAGAAAGATATTCTTGGGTGGTGGCATTGGCATTTATGTTTTGTACTTAATTATGTACTGCACCATCAGAAGATGCTTACGTATCATGCTTCTGTGTTTTTAACAGGTTTGAGGAGTCCGCAGTCTGTGCAGTCTGTCCGTCCTCCGTATAACCGGGCAGTGTCTCTAGACAGTCCTGTTTCCGTTGGCTCAAGTCCTCCAGTAAAGAATATTGGTGCTTTCCCCATGTTACCAAAGCAACCCATGTTGGGCGGCAATCCAAGAATGATGGATAATCAGGAAAATTATGGCTCAAATATGGGTCTGTTATTTCTAATTAATATCAGCTCAGTTCAGTTGCCCAGTTGTGTCTGACTCCTTGTGACCCCATAGACCCCATGCCAGGCTTCCCCCGTCCATCACCAACTCCTAGAGCTTGCTCAGATTCATGTCCATTGCGTCAGTGATGCCATCCAACCATCTCATCCTCTGTTGTCCTCTTCTCCTCCTGCCTTCAGTCTTTCCCAGCATCAGGGTCTAATTTAAATTTCTTTTGGGAAAAGCAAATTTAAAATACCTATGCCACTGAAATAGAGTTAAATAGGTTTTTGAATAACAGGAACATGTTTCTTTCATGAGCATCCTTCGCTTATTTTGTGTCTTGGTGATTGAAACTCTCAAGGAGGCTTTCTGTCCAAGACATTTTCTTTTCTTTATTTTTGGCTGTGCCATGTGGCATGTGGAATTTTAGTTCCATAGCCAGGTATTGAACCTGTGTCCCCTGCACTGAGGACATGGAGTCTTCACAATAAAGTGAGTTGTGAATTTTTTGATTTCCCAGTGCGTAATTGTTAGGTTGCATTATACTGTAGTCTCGCTTTTTTTAAACAAACAACAAAAAAAATTGATGTAGTTTTGGCTGTGCTGGGTCTTTGTTGCTGTGTGGACTTGTCTCTGGTTTTGGCCAGTGGGCACTGGTCTCTAGTTGTGGTGTGTGGGCTTCTCATTGTGGTGGCTTCAGCTGTGGTGGTGCACAGACTCTAGGTACTTGGACTTCAGTACTTAACAGCTCCTAAGCTCTGGAGCACAGACTCAGTAGTTGTGGCATATGGACTTAGCTGCTTCAGGGCATGTGGGATCTTCCTGGACCAGGGATTAAACCAGGGATCCTCCTGAATTGGCAGGTGGATTCCTTACCATTGAGTCACCAGGGAAGCCTATACTGTAGTCTCTTAAGTGTGCAATAGTATTATGTCTAAAAAGAATGTTGTTGTTTGTGTCTAACTCTTTGCGACCCCATAGACTGTAGCATGGCAGGCCTCCCTGTCCTTCACCATCTCCCCAAGTTGGCCCAAGTTCATGTCGGTTGCATTGGTAATGCCATCCAGCCATCTCATCCTCTGATGCTGCCCTCTTCTCCTGCCCTCAGTCTTTCCCAGCATCAAGGACTTTTCCAATGAGTCGGCTGTTAACATCAGATGACCAAAATACTAGAGCTTCAGCTTCAGCATCAGTCCTTCCAATGAGCGTTCAGGGTTGATTTTCCTTAAGATTGACTGGTTTGATCTCCTTGCTGTCCAAGGGACTTTCAGGAGTCTTCTCCAGCAACACAGTTCAAAGGCATCAGTTCTTTGGCATTCTGCCACCTTTATGGTCCAGCTCTCACAACCGTACGTGACCACTGGGAAGACCATAGCCTTGACTGTGTGGACCTTTGTCAGCAGAGTAATGTCTCTGCTTTTCAACACACTGTCTAGGTTTGTCATAGCTTTCCTGCCAAGAAGCAGCTGCCTTCTTATTTCATGGCTTCAGTCACCATCTGTAGTGATTTTTGGATCCCAAGAAGACGAAATCTGTCACTGCTTCCACCTTTTCCCCTTCTGTTTGCCTTGAAGTAATGGGGCCAGATGCCATTTAGTCTTTTTAATATTTAGTTCTAAGCTGGCTCTTTCACTCTCCTCCTTCACCATCAAAAGTCTTTTTGTGCTTTCTGCCATCAGTGGTATCATCCGCACATCTGAGATTGTTGTTTTTCCCGCCTATCTTGATTCCAGCTTGTAACTCATCCAGCCCGGCATTTCCTATGATTTGCTCAGCATATAGGTTTAACAGACAGGGAGACAGCAGACAGTGCTCTTGTTTTCCTTTCTTAATCTTGAGCCAATCACTTGTTCCATACAGGGTTCTAACAGTTGCTTCTTGACCGGTATACAGGTTTCTCAGGAGACAGATAAGATGGTCTGGTATTTCCATCTCTTTAAGAGCTTTCCATGGTTTGTTATGATCTATACAAAGGCTTTAGCTTAGCCATTGAAATGGAGATAGATGTTGTTCTGGAATTCCCTAGCTTTCTCTATGATCTAGCAAATGTTGGCAGTCTAACCTCTGGTTCCTCTTCCTTTTCTACCCAGCTTGGACTTCTGGAAGTTCTTGGTTAGCATAATGCAGAAGCCTAGCATGCACAATTTTAACCTTGACCTTACTAGCATGGAGATGAGTGCAGTTGTCTGATGATTAGCACGTTCTTTAGTACTACCCTTCTTGGGAATTGGGATGAGGATTGACTTTTTCCAGTCCTGTGGCCACTGCTGGGTCTTCCAGATTTGCTGACATATTGAATGTAACACCTTGATGGCATGATCCTTTAGGGTTTTGAGTAGCTCTGCTGAATTCCATTGCATCCGCTAGCTTTATTAACAGCAAGATTCCAAAGGCCCGCTTGACTTCAGTCTCAAGAATGTCTGGTTCTGGCTAACTGACCACACCGTCATAGTAATCTGGTTCATTAAGATATTTTTATGGTTCTTCTCTGTATTCTTTTCATCCCTGTCTCTTCAGTGTGTACTAGGTCTCTGCCATTTCTGTTCTTTATTGTGCCTGTCTTTGGGCAGAATGTTTCCTTGATAGTTCCAGTTTTCCTGAAGAGGTGTCTAGTCTTTCTCCTCCTTTCGTTTTCTTCTAGTTTTATGTACTGTTCATTGAAGAAGGCCATCTCGTCTCTCTGTTCTACTCTTTGGAACTCTTCATTTAGTTGGATGTACCTTTCCCTTTCTCCTTTGCTTTTCATTTCTCTTCTTTTTCAGCTATTTGTAAAGCCTCCTCAGATAACCAGTTTGCCTTCGTTCGTGCTTTTCCTTTTCTTTGGGACGGTTTTGTTTGCTGTCTCCTGTACAATATTATGGGCCTCCATCCAAAGGTCTCCAGGCACACTGTTAGCTAGATCTAATGCCTTGAGTCTGACTCGTTACTCCACTGCATATTCATAGGGTAGTTGACTTAAGTTCTACCTGGCTGGCCTAGTGATTATCCCCGCTTTCTTTAGTTTAAGCCTGCATTTTAATGTGAGAAGTTTGATGATCTGAGCCACAGTCAGCTCCATGTCTGGTTTTTGGTGACTGTATACAGCTTCTCCATGTTTGGCTACAAAGATTGTAATCAACTTAATTTTGATCTTGACCATTTAGTGATGTCCATGTGTGAAGTCATCTCTGTTGTTGTTGAAAAAGGATGTTTGCTATGACAGATGCATTCTCTTGGCAGAATTCAGTTAGCCTTTGCCTTGCTTCATTTTGTTCTCCAAGGCCAAACTTGCCCGTTACTCCAGATATCTCTTGACTTCCTACGTTTGCATTCCAATCCCCGGTGATGAATACACTATCTTTTTTTGGCGTTAGTTCTAGGAGGTCTTCGGGTCTTCATAGAACTGATCAATTTCAGCTTTTTCGACCTTGGTGGTAGGGGCCTAGATTTGAATTGCTGTGATGTTGAATGGCTTGCCATGGAAACGAACTGAGATCATGCTGTCATTTTTGAGGCTGTACCCAAGTACTGCATTTTAGATTCTCGCTGATTATGAGGACTACTCCGTTTCTTCTATGGGATTCTTGCCCACAGTAGTAGATACAGTGGTCATCTAAATACGCCATTCCCATCCACTGTATTTCACTGTTTCCTAAGATGTGATGTTTATTCTTGTCATCTCCTGCTTGACTACATCCAATATACCTTGATTCGTGTACCCTAATATTCCAGGTCTATTCTGCATCGGATTTTACTTTCGTCACCAGACACATCCACAACTGAGTGGTGTTTTCACTTTGGCCCAACCGCTTCACTCTTTCTGGGGCTGTTAGTAGTTGTCCTCCACTCTTCCCCAGGAGCATCCCGGACACCTTCAGACCTGCGGGACTCATCTTCTGGTGTCATGTCTTTTTGAAATGAAGCTGTGAGCCATGCTGTGTAGGGCCACCCCATATGGACAGGTCATAGCAGAGAGTTCTGACAAAACGTGGTCTACTAGAGGAGAGAATGGCAAATCACATCAGTATACTTGCTGTTAGAAACTCATAAACTGTATCAAAAAGAATGTACTTACCTTAATTTAAAAACATGTTATCGCTAAAATAGGCTAACCATCATCTGACAACGCAGGGTTGCCACAGACCTTCAGTTTGTAAAAATGGCAGTATATGCAAAGCACAGTATAGCAAAGGTATGCCTGGGGCCCTGTCAGAAATTGTCGGCCAGCCCTAATCTGAGAATGACAAAGCACTTTTTTGTCAGGGATCATGTGTCTTAATGATCGCACCTGTATGACATAAGAATTTCTTTCCAATGTGGAAAATACCTCATCATTTCTGCTTCAGGTGGGCCAAACAGAAATGTGACTGTGAATCAGGCGCCTTCCTCAGGAGACTGGGGCTTACCGAGCTCCAAGGCCAGCCGCATGGAACCCGTGAATTCAAATGCCATGGGGAGACCAGGAACTGATTATAATGCTTCTTTACCCAGACCTACCATGGGCGGCTCGATGCCCCCCATGCCACTTCGGTCCAATAGTGTCCCAGGTGCAAGACCAGTGATGCAGCAGCATCAGCAGCCACAGCCGCAGATGCTTCAGATGCGTAAGTAGCCCCTTCAGAAGAAAAGAAAACTGGATGTTTTAGGCCAGCTTTTGCCATTTACTTATTTGAACATTTACCCACCCACCTTTTTTTTTTTTTGCTCCCCCAGGGCCTGGTGAGATTCCCATGGGGATGGGGGTCAGTCCTTATGGCCAAGCAGCACCATCAAACCAACCTGGTTCCTGGCCAGATGGCATGTTGTCCATGGAACAAGGCCCTCATGGGACCCAAAATAGGTGGGGCTTTATTAAGTGGCTCTATAGAGAATGGAAGCATTGGATTATCTAGAAGAGGGTTAGAGCATAGGAACAAACCTGGAAGAGAATGAGAAAACTCTCTGTGAATGAGGTACTCATTGCCATCTGTGTGTAAAAGAACGCCGAGCCAGCAGGCGGCAGTGGTGACTGGAGAGAGAAGAGACAGCGCTCTATCGTCAGCCGCCAGGACCGAGTGGTTGTGCCTGGAGCTGCCATGTGCCACAGCTGTCTTATAATGTAACGTCCTCTGCCATGTGGAGGGGATAAGCTGGCACTAGTTTGACAAGCTAAATGGTGCTCGGAGGGTGAGCCTTGCTTTTCTGCAAAGTTCATTATTAAGGATTGGATAATTCTTTTTTAAAATTGTTTAAAACATTTCAGGGATGAATGTGGAAGTAAAATAAAGCACTCTTCTGTTTTTGTGGATTATGCCTGTATTTCACTCTTTAGCTTGGCCAGTAACTCGTTTGCATGAAAGAGGCCACCTGTCAATGTCAGCTTTAACTTGAGTTCTACAATAAATTAAACAAATGAAAACAAATTGATGTGTTGAAAAGATGGAAGTGTAATTACATGAGTTTATTAGCTTGATTGTTTCTCTGCTCGGTAGAGAGCAAACAGTTTCATCATGGAATTTTTCTGAGGCTGGATATATTGTCTAGCTCCATGCTCCTGTAATGTCGGAGAACTGTGGCATTGCTGTGGGTGTGGGGGGTTTGTCAGTATGTGAACTCTGCGGGCCATGTATGAAACCAAGTTACTTTGGTAGATCCCCAGACTCAGTTCAGCATGTCTCCCTTTTTTCTCATTCTGTTTTTTATTTTTCCAACCTGGAAGTATCCTGTCACTTCTGTTCTAGTAGGGTCTTGAAAACACTGCCCGCTTCTTTCCTCCCATCCTTCTCCCTGCCCCTGCCAGATCTCTGCTGTCCTGTAATATCTAGCAGTTATGTTTTGGTTGGAAGTTGTGAGCTAGGATGTGGTGGTTGAAGATGACCTGATGAGGTTTAGAATGATGGGTCTTGAATAAACTGATGCTATTCTGTTAGTTTATAATTAATACTTGTATCATTTGAGTTACTGTATGTTAAAAATACTGTGTGGGGTTACTTTGTTTTTTTTTTTCCAAAGAGGAAAAGCACCACTGAAGTTGATTACATGTCTCTTTTTAGGCCAATTCTTAGGAATTCCCTGGATGATCTTCTTGGGCCACCTTCTAACCTAGAAGGCCAGAGTGACGAAAGAGCATTGCTGGACCAGTTGCACACGCTCTTGAGCAACACAGATGCCACAGGCCTGGAAGAGATCGACAGAGCTCTGGGCATTCCTGAACTGGTAAATCAGGTAGGTAGCAGGGCCGTGGAAGTAGAAGTGCGTGTGTGTGGTGTGTGTGTGTGTGTGTGTGGTTTGTGTGGTGTGTTTGTGTGTAGGTGTGTGTGTGTGTGTGTGTTTGTGTATGACAGAGCTCTGGGCATTCCTGAACTTGTGTACCATGGAACTAGGGGAGTATGTGTGTGTCTGTGAGAGAAAAGCCATGTATGACAGCACCTAATCTTTCCTTTTCCTTATGATAAAGCACTGTGTTCATGGATATGAACATTCAATTTAGAAAATGCTTTTTAATTGTGGTAGAACATCCAGCAGTGTGCTGTTTTATAAAGATGCCGCATTTTAGGCACCCACAGAAATGAACCAGTTAAAACTACTATATGGTTTTAAAAATGCTGCTTTTTGCTTATGTTATAACATTGAATCCTTATTTTTATAATTAACTTCTCTTTACTACCTAGCAGATAAGTGTATACTCTGAGGAGGCAGACTTTATTTTTGTGATAAACAAAACCTGTTTACAGTGGTAAATCTGTGAACATGTCAACACCACCATCTCTTGTTTGCAATCATCTGTATGAAATACAGATGTTCAGCTGTATGAAAATACGCCATTTATGAATCTGTTTTTTGAAACATGAATTTTGTAGTGAATCTTTTTATATATAGGGTGCATGTCTGGGAGCACTGTTTCAGTCTGTGTGTTCAGTGATAAGCGGGGAATGGTCCTTGGTTCTCAAGCTTTGTTGGGGAAACAGGTATAAAAACGTGTGTGCTCTGATGTGGCAGCACTCTACAGAGCTTTTTAAAGGGTGGGTGAGAAACACAGAGTGGTGATGATGTCCTCCTGGGGGTACCAGCTGACTGTGGCCCTACTGGGGAGGAGCAGTGTCTTACTAGCTGGGGAGGACGTAAGGGTCCCATGAGGACCAAGAAACTAACTGCCACTAGTATTTTACTGAAGCTGAAAATAGCTTTCTTTGTCCTCATGATAAAATAGTTAATGGTGCTTATATAAAAATCTGACAATCACAAAAGTCCATATGTTTTTAAAAAGTTGAACATCCTCCATAATCTTGGCACAAAGAATCATAAGTAACTTTTGAGTGTACATATAAAAAAAAGAGTGGACTGAATATACTTTGGCTGTTTTACCTTAAAAAAGTCGTCAGTCATCTTTTTTGTTTAATATATACATATTTAACGGTCAAATAGTATCCATTTTATCAAACACTATTTAACCAGTTATCTACTAATGAAAATTTAATTGTCCCTAAGTATTGTTATAATTCTGTGAATTATATACATCTTGTTCACGGAGGCTGTTTTCTTAGCCACAATCCAAGAGAAAGGATGATTGGGTTAGAGTGCTTATTTTAGAGGTTTATCTACATACTCTCGGGTGGTTTTCCTGAACAACTGCACAGCTGCTTTTCTACAGCAGCGTGTGATGACTATAGTCCGTCACCCTCACCAGCACTGCTGGCCCGGCCCCCGAAGAGGAGAGAACCCACGGTGAGAATGAGCAAGTGACTGGACAAACATTGAACGTGATTGTTCTTGCCAGTCTAATGGCCAACACAGATTCTTGTTTTAAATCATGTTTATCTGTTTAGCAAGACTAAACAAATTTTGTGTTTTTTGATGATTGAGATGTGTTTAATAGTTCCAGTGGGTTTTTATTTTGTTGATCTCAGATGGTGCTTTTTGTTTAGCTATTGATTTGCTTGTTGATTCCCAGGTGGCTCAGCTAATAAAGAATCTGCCTGCAACGAGGGAGACCTGGGTTTGATCCCTGGGTTGGGAAGATCCCCTGGAGAACGGAACTGCTACCCACTCCAGTATTCTGGCCTTGAGAATTCCCATATAGTCCAAAGGTTGCAAACAGTCAGACACGGCTGAGCAACTTTCACTTTTCATTTTCCTTTGTTTAACAAAGACTTGTCTTCTGTATGCCAATCAGTCTTTTCTTGGAGACTGAGGAGCAATAGTGAACAGCTTAATTTCCTGCCCCCAGAGCCCAGGCAGGAGCCACACTGATGGAAGTAGACATGGTGAAGGAGCAGCTATGAGGAAAGGCATGCGAGGCTACGAGACCATTTTATTTAAGGAGCCTTTTCTTAGGGTGGGGCGGGATGTTAAAATTCTAAAAAGCACGTTTACAGGTTGACGGTTAACTTGTCCAATGTATTATAAATAGTTTGCCAGGTTTCTTTTAGCGGGAGCTTGTTTATAGTGCATTCTTTAGTTAAAAATGTTTCTGATTTCAAATCCAGGTTGATGAGATAGAGGTTAATGGAGACTGGTTCGAATAAGAAAGGTTTTTCTGGAGAGATGACATATAAGTTGATACCTGAAGGATGAGAAAGAGCCAGCTAGGCAAACAGCTTAAGGGAAGGATGGTCTAGAAGAGGACCAGCTAACTCAAAGGTGCTTAGCTAGGAAAGAGCGTGTGGGTTCTAGGAAGTGGCTGAGGTTGGTGAGAGCAAAGAGGGAGTGGTGTGAGCTGGGGGGAGGTACTTTCTCTGTGTATTAGGAAGCCTTGGAAGGATTGTCAGCAGAGTCCTTGCTCTGCTGAATCTGGTCTTCTTTTTTTGTTGTAATTTTTATTTTTTAGCAAAGTAATCTGTCTTTAAATTAAAAATAAAATGATAGAAAAATATGCTTATGAAAGAACCACAGTCCTTTGCCCTACTAGAAGATTGTGAAACTCACCTCTTTATTTTAATATAAGAAATGTGCTTATGCAACTATTTCTTTTACCAGCTTCATTCTGTCTATTGAGTCCTGGATTTGAAAGTTGACTATACATTTATAGTTCCTTATCTGAACCTGGGTATCAGATATGCTTTGAAATTGAGGAATTTTGGGATTTTAGAAGGCTAGAATAGTGCCTTGGTATACTATATACTACAAAATACTGTATAAATTTCGAGCAGTACTATAATTTTGGGGCAGTAGCCTGTGATCAAAGGAGCTAATAAATGTACAGCAAAATACATAATCACACTAAGTGGGATATTATAGAGATTTAGGTATTGCTTCATACAGGTTCAGGCCAGCTTTTGCTGGAAAATACATTGGGTACTAATGGAAAATTTTTAGTCTTTTTTTTTTAGAGCTTAAAATTTTTTTTGGAATTTTAGATAAGAAATTGTATGTCTGTATTATATCCTGTTCATTCAGTAGGCACCTCATGCCTGTACCCACTGCATACACATAGGCACATATAGTCTCTACCCTCAGTGTAACTGTGTCAAAAATTCTAAGTTGAAAATAATTTCTTCTTATGAAAAAATAGTTCCATAGTTTCTGGTATCCAGTGTTGTCCTTGAGTCGTATTCCAGTCTGATTCCTCTACTTTTATGTGCTACCTTCTCTTCGGAATTATTTAGGAACCTTTTCCCTCTGAAATGTCATGATTCCTTGTCTTGATATGGGTCTTTTTTCATTCATTCTGCTGTGTATTACTAAGAGACAGGCAGATATTCCCTTTGGTTTGGGGGCATTTTAAAATATTTCTTCAGTGATTTTAATCCTTTTTTCCTGGTCTTTCTGGGGTGTCTGTTGACATGTCGGGTGTTACATGGGTTTTGTGGTGGCTTTTTATTTTTTTTTAATCTTCTGTACTTTTACTTCCTGTTTGAGTCACTTTGATATTGGAAGCTTTCATCATCAAGTTATCTGATGATCCTTGATTATCTTTTTATATTTAAGAATGCAGGATCAGTTGTCTTCACTGAAAGTGACTAACTGGGAGTGGGGAGACTGGCCTTTATTTCACATCCCCCCAAATTGCAGCATGTTGTCATTGCCCCCATCCCCCATACAGAATTTTATATAGATTTTCTAGAGAAGACTGTTTCTTTCCTAGAAATTTTAAAATTACCTGGTTGCATTTTGGGGGCTGGGATGGGGAGGCAAGTTGATGATCCTGTAGCGCTTAAGATATAAAATTCTAAAATGTAAAAATTTACTAGAGATGATAAGGATCAAGATTCCCTGTTTTCAGTCCCTGCCCTGCCCCTGCCCTCCTCTGGGCTTGGTGTCCCTGAACCAGGCCTTGTGGAAGCAGGTGGAAGCTGCGGGCATTCGGAGCTCTTGCTTGGACTCTGGCAGCCCCTCGTCTGGGCGCACTCCTTGGCCTTCTGCCGCCCCAGTGGAGTGCTGCCCCAGCTCCACAGGAGACGGGGACTCAGCCCTCAAGGGGGTTTTCTCTGCAGGTGAATGGTTCTCAGGGTCTCCTTTCTGTCTGCCAGATGCCTGTTCAATTTTTTAAATCTTGTTGCCTTCAACATTCTCTCTCTCTTTTTTTTGATAAATACTACCTTTTAACTTGTTTGCTGTCATTTTAGCAGGGTTAGCAAGAGAAATAGAGGTGTGCTGTATTAATAGCATGATTTACTTTGTAAACGGAAACATCAGACTGCTGTCTAGAAGAGGCACCGAGTAGAGGGGTCTCGGGAAGGGTCATGGCGGTTGATGATAGGAAGAGAAGCCTCTCCGCTACGTCACTGAGGAGAAGCTGGCGGGACTTGGGCTGCGTGTGCACACGTGTGCGCTGGCACACTTGGGAAGGGGACTGCGAGAAATCGAGGTGCTGGCGTTTAGTTCCAGGCACGTGATGTTGCCATCTGTTGTGGTGAGCAGTGAAGATTGAAGGAGAATCGGGCTTTTTTTTTTCCTGTAGGAATTTGTCTTCTGCATGTTAAGTTGAGATGCCTGGCACATCTGGGTAAAGATGCTGAATGGGCTTCTGCATGAGCACAGTTAGAGTCTGAGGCCCTGGAGCCAGAGACCGACGCTGGACAGTTGTCACCAGTGGGAGAGAGCGCGAGAGAAAAGAGGGCCTGGTGCAGATGCACTCGTAACAGCCCTCCAGGGAGCGGCCCGAGAGGGCGCAGACGTTGGGAATGGGGCCACGGTCGTGAGGGGCGAGGTGTGCTTTGGGCCGAGAGTGGGTGAGGGTGTTGACTGCCCACGTGGCACTGCCTGAGGACGAGCAGATCAAGGCCACCGCGGCACCGCCGGGCTTTTCTTATCTTAGCACTGCAGGCTGTCCCCTCCTTCAGAGAGTTTAGTTTTTTTACTGGATGTTACTTTGTATGTGTGGTTGGCATGCAGAGAAGTGATACCTGGCACATACCACTCAGTATATACTTGCTGAATTAATAGGTTTCTTTCTTCTCAGGTACAAATAGTAGTGGATGACTGACCACCTTTAGGTTTTGTTTATGTGGTAACTACACCTCGGGGAACCTGAACTGTTGCTGATTAACCTGTCTCTACTAAATTTACCTCTTACCACCTTCAGAAACATTCTTGGGCAGAATACATGAGAATTCACTGTTGGTACAGAAATCTTGTTTGGAAGAAACAGTATTCCTCCAGGTCCTCAGTACTTTGTTGATATTTGGCTCAGAAAATATTCGAGCGTCTCTCTGTGTGAGATCAGGGGCATTAGGACACAGCTGTTAAAGACGGCATGGCCTCCGCTCTCGTGGAGCTTCAGACAGGAAGCTTGATTTTGGTGTTGAAACCCCGCGGCACCGTCGTCACATACATTGACTTTATTTTTCACCTCTCTTAGTGGGTGTGGTTTCTGTTGCTTCCCCATGTGTATTTCACTGTTCATTTATGTGTTTGATGTTAGGGACAAGCGCTGGAGCCCAAACAGGATGCTTTCCAAGGCCAAGAAGCAGCAGTAATGATGGAGCAGAAGGCAGCACTATATGGGCAGACGTACCCGGGGCAGGGGCCTCCGATGCAAGGAGGCTTTAATCTTCAGGGACAATCACCACCTTTTAACTCGATGATGAATCAGATGAACCAGCAAGGCAGTTTTCCTCTCCAAGGAATGCACCCTCGGGCCAGCATCATGAGACCCCGAACAAACACTCCCAAGCAGCTTAGAATGCAGCTGCAGCAGAGGCTGCAGGGCCAGCAGGTAATAGTCTCACGCTCATCTCGCTTTGCCTGCTTCCTCTTCTGTTTTCAGACTGTGTTCTTCCAGCTCCTGCCACTGGCTCTCTGTCCTTCCTCAACTAAAGAAATTTCCTTTTGTTTTTATTGCTGTGTAACATTGTATTTGTATGGACAGTTCCTTGCTACGGATTGGTTGTACTAGAATTGGATACCTTTCTGTAAGAATATTCTACTGTACAGGTTGAAAAATAAAATATGTCAGGATTGCTCTTTGGGGAGAATAGTGTTTCTTGATGGTTTCAGAGCCGTAGAGATAGACAGTTTTTATTATTAAAATGTCCTTGCTATTAATAGACAGATATTGAAATCTTTTTGGCTTCCCTAAGCTCAGTTGGTAAAAAATCTGCCTGCAGTGTGGGAGACCTGGGTTCAATTCCTGGGTTGGGAAGATCCCCTGGAGAAGGGAAAGGCTACCCACTCCAGTACTGTGGCCTGGAGAATTGCATGACTCTGTATAGTCCATGGAGTCACAGAGTCTAACCTTCGGGTTCCTGTGGAAGATACTCTTGAAGGTGTAGGATTTCGCTTCCACTTTTCCTCCTGATACTGAACGTGAAAGCCTCCTGTGCCGGCCAGGGGCTTTTCAGCGCCAGCCTTTCTGAAATGTGAGCGTGTCTTGGTTTAGGTTAGCCATAGCTTAGCCAGGTTAATGGGTTTAGAGGTGTTGTCACGATCTTGCTGGGTGGTGCTGAGGGTGTAGATAGTTGTTTTAGCCTCATTAATGAGCTCCACTTGCCTCCTGACCACCCTGTCTCTCCCCAGTTTTTGAATCAGAGCCGTCAGGCACTTGAAATGAAAATGGAAAACCCCACTGCTGGCGGGGCGGCGGTGATGAGGCCCATGATGCAGCCGCAGGTCAACTCCCAGGTGAGGCTGTGCTCTTCGTGCTCAGGGCTTGAATGCTCTGCACAGGGCTTGGCCCCTGCTTGACTCTCAGGAAATATTTGTTAAACAAAGACAGTACATAATCTCAAATTCCTTGTGTAAGAAACCATCCCAGGGTTCTGTCACACTTTCCCTCTTCCCTCCATCTTTTCCTGTTGGTTACTAGGAAGAGTCAGAGCAAGAGGTTCATTTTTATTTTTTTTTTAAACCACTGATTGGTGTTTTTAAAGTTAATTCCCTTTGTGGATCACATGCTATGTTGTGAAACTGCTATCACTTACTTTTTAGGGATTGAAAATAATAAATCTGTAAACTTTTCTCTGTTCCTGGATTGTGAAACTACATTCTCACTGGGTAGAATTCGATCTAAGAAGTCTAAAGCAGCAGGAAAAAAAAAATTCATAATCCCATTCTCAGTGACAGTCTTTGAGATGACTGATTTCCCATGGTGGGAGGGATGTTCTTAATGGTCTCTGCCTCCAGCCCAAGCTGGACACTGTATTAAGGCATTTCCGTAGTGTGCACAAGGCAAATGACTAAACGAAAATCCCTTACTGTGGTTTGAAATACTGTTAAACAACTGTGAAATGCCTAGTTTTCACTCTCTTAGGTGTGCTTGGAAGTACCAGCACCTGTATATTTTCTTGATAATCAGACATCCTGTATCAGTTGAGCTAGGATAATTTCTAGAAAGGTGATTAAGTTTTGCTTTTTGGAGATGCTGAACAAGGAAGCTGATCTGCCAGCTAGGAGATGATATCACCTCCTTGCTTTGATCACCTCCTTGCCCTCCCCCGTCAGAGGTTGAGAGAGACTGCAAGGCCTTCAGGAGTGGATTCATGCTTCTTTGCGTGTAACTGCACTCCTTTGCTTTATTATTGGCTTCTCTTTTGTTTCTCCCCCAAACAGAATCTCATTCCTCCCCCTTTGTTTTATTTCACAGTTTTTGAGAAGTTTGTCCTCAAATTCTACCCCTAAATATTCTCACTTTGAGGACTGTTTTCTAATTACATTAAAGCCTGATGACTTGACTGCTTTCATCCCCTGTTGTTATTGTTTAGTTGCTAAATTGTGTCTCTTTTGCAACCCCACAGACTGTAGCCTGACAAGCTGCTCTGTCCATGGGATTTCTCAGGCAAAAATTCTGGAGTGGGTTGCCATTTCCTTCTCCAAGGGATCTTCCCCACCCAGGGACTGAACCTGCTTCTCCTGCTTGGCAGGTGGATTCTTTACCACTGAGCCACCTGGGAATCTGCTTTTGTCCCCTAGCCCCCAATAATACGGAGGTCCCTGTTCTGTTCTCCCAACACCCACCCCCATACCGAGTTGAAGCTGTTACCATAAAGAGAATTGGGCATTTCCTTTTTTCTAATGATAAAAGCATTGGGTGTTTTTTTCTTTGATACCTAATGTGTCATGGGTACACCATACACATGAAACTGGCTGACTCTTGCTATACGGTGTAATTGTGTTCTTTTCTCTGGTGTTAGCAGGGTTTCCTTAACGCTCAGATGGTCGCCCAGCGCAGCAGAGAGCTGCTGAGTCATCACTTTCGGCAGCAGAGGGTGGCGATGATGATGCAACAGCAGCAGCAGCAGCAGCAGCAGCAAAGCCAGGCCTTCAGTCCACCCCCGAATGTGACTGCGTCCCCTAGCATGGATGGGGTCCTGGCTGGGCCTGCCATGCCACAAGCTCCACCCCAGCAGTTTCCATACCCACCAAATTATGGTACAGTTGACGGTGATCATGTCTACCCCCAAGTAACATTCCTGAGGACATAATGTTCACTAGATATGTTGTATGTTAGAAACAAATGCTGTTCACTCTATTATTTCATAAAAGAAACAGATTAACCAAAAATAGCAGAACAAAACTGTCTGCTTCAGTGCACAGGTGATTGTCGTTGAGGTAGATGATCGCTCAGTAGTTGAGGTTTCTTCCTTTGGTCTTGTTTTTTCAGTTCCTTACATCTTAATTTGGAAGAAAGCTGTACCAGGACATCCCTGCCCCAGTATGTCCCAGTGTAGTAGAACTCTGCCATTGCTGAACAGTGAGAGGAAGGCGCTGTGTAGGCTTTCTGAGTTCCTTTCCTTGGTGGATTGGGCATGTTAATTAAAGGCATGCCTCTGTGAGGTTCCAGAAACATGAAGGAGTGGGGCTCGAGGAATCTCTTGGAGAGCTGACATTTGAGGGTGCATCCTTCAGGGACAGCAGCCCTGTGCGCTAGAGGGCTGGAGGGCGGAGGGCTGTGACCTGGTGTGCTTGTGTCAGAAAGCTCACTGGGGTGGCTGCCCTTTGGGGGATCCAGATGGGGGTTATCTGTGTGGGAAGCAGGTTGCTCTGGCTGTCACCTTGGGGAGGAGCAAGAATTACTGATAGGCAGCATCTTTATCCCTTATACTTAACCACATTCCCCCACATTAACAAAAAAAAGAAAAGGAACTTCAAGTTTCTATAGAAAGCTGATATTCTAGGGAGGTAGCGTTTGAGCATAATAATTTTTTTCTTCTTTGCTTTTTAAAGGGATGGGACAACAACCAGATCCAGCCTTTGGTCGAGTGCCTAGTCCTCCCAATGCGATGATGTCATCAAGAATGGTTCCCTCCCAGAATCCCATGATGCAGCATCCTCAGACCGCACCCATGTATCAGTCCTCAGAAATGAAGGGCTGGCCGTCAGGAACCCTGGCCAGGAGCAGGTGAAGAGCAAGGCCTTCTATTTTGGCCGTGTCACCAGTCTTGCAGGACCTCAGTTCTCTGATCAGGGATCAAACCCAGGTCCTATGCAGTGAAAGTGCAGAGTCTAACCACTGGACTGCTGGGAAATTCCTAGAACAGGGGCTTTGAAAGTCAGCCACTCGAATGTGCCGCAGATTCAGGGAGTTAGTCTCTGTTTTGCAGCCAAGCCTGTTTGGACAGGGAGATCCAAAGGCCCGGGCTGATACTAGACAGTGCTATTTGGCTCATCCATTCTGAGACACCTTCCTACTGTGTGATATCCACAAGAGTGTGAGCACAGACAACTGTGAAAGAGAGAAGACAGGCTGAGTTTTCTTGCTCATGTTCTCTGCTTAAGTATAGCAACACTGACAGAATTGTGGTGGTCTTGGTGTGCCTCTCCTGTGTTTTGAAAATCACCCAGGAGGTAATTTCCCGCTTTTCTTTACAGTACTTTTCCGCAGCAGCAGTTTGCCCACCAGGGGAATCCTGCAGCGTACAGCATGGTGCACATGAACGGCAGCAGTGGTCCCATGGGGCAGATGAACATGAACGCCGTGCCCATGGCTGGCATGCCCATGGGTCCTGAGCAGGTACAGGGTACAGCGTTCTGCTCCTTCCCTTTCTCAACATTTTTTTCCCCTGTTCTCTGGAGAGAACCAAACCCTCAACAATAATGTAAAGGTCCTAGTTAGATTTCTAACTTGGATGTTTAACTTAAAATATATAATCCTTGAAAAAAATTTTGGTTTGAAGGCACTGGGCCATTTGATACTTCTAGAAACCTTGTATCTAAGAACTGAATCAGTCAGCCAGAGCCATGTGGCAGGCCAACCGTGGAGACATAGGGATTCTTTTCTGTTAGACAAAGCCTGTGTTTTACTTGTTTCTTCTGGTTGCCAACAGAAATATTGCTGACATGTCTACACCATGACCTCCAAGGAAATCACTGTACAGATGACACTGCGCTAGGATTACGGGGATTAGTGAATCATTGTTCTAGGCGTCCAGCTTGGAAGAAAGGACCAGCTCCAATCTCCATCAGCGGTATTTCAAGTGATGTCATTTGAGCAGGACTGAATTTTAACCTGAAGTGTGGTATCTACCTGTATTCATTCCCTCCTCCTATGTATCGTGGTGTTTAAAACAAATATTTTTGACATTCTGCTTTTTGGGGATATGATTCTGGAGGTACGGAGTGTTACTGATTGCAAACTGTCCTGTGTCACTTTTTTTCTGCTTGGCTGTCCAGAGTCTTTGGAAAAAATAGAGGTGAGGCCAGAAAACATTGGAGAAATCGAGACGAGAACACCTGGTTTCTTGATAGTTGCAGTACTGGGTGAAGAGCGTGGTCTACATTCAAGGGTTTTTGTTGCAGGCTGTCTTGTGAAGGTGGCGTTTCCAGGTTCTCCTTTAAGGATAGCTCCCAGCCTCCTCTTGGTTGTCCTAGGCTTTTTCCTACATAGGATTTTTATCTGCCCCTAACGTCCTGTAATACTTCACCTCCAGGAATTGTCCTTGGCGTCAGATGGCTTGCAGAAGGGAAAACGGATGACAGTATTCAGCTGCAGCAGTGGCAGCTTTTCACTTGCTGATGTGCAGCCGAGCGCACTTTATTTGAAAAGTAATGGACACACGCAACATTCTCTCGGTCTTGAGGAATGGTGAACCACATTCCTAGTTGTTGTCTGAACTTACCTGTTGGACAAGAACTACGATTTTTGTTGTTGTTGTGAAAAGTACTGGTTTCACCCTTTGCCTATATGGTAGAGCAATAATGCTTTTTGAAAATAAACTGCAGAAACCCCAAGGCCAGGTACTGCATTCTGAATCAGAATTTCGCAGTGTTCTTGTGAATAGATTTTCTTTTGTAAATATGACCTTTAAGATTATTGTATGATGTAACATATGTATATACCTTTTTTTTTGTAGGCCACAACAACTCATTTTTACAGAGTTTGTGAAGCTGAATATTTAACACTGTCAGTCTCAGTAAGTTCAGTGTGGTGAGGCTACCAGCAGAAGGCGAGCCCTGGATTTTGTGGCCTGGGGGAGGGGCTGTGGCCAGCAGGCTTTCCCTGCCCTGTTCAGTCTCTTAATCTAAATGCTTTTTAAAGCGATCGTTTAAACGTAGACAGTTACATCTTTTAAAAACAATTTCTCTACCAGAACTAAGCACTTCATTAATTTGGGGGGAGAGAACAGATAAGGAGAAATAAACTTAAGAAAAAATCAAGAATTTTGAAAGATCAAGCAATTTGATTCCAAAGAAGAATGTTGGATTTTTAGGCAGTCCATAAATAGCAAGTCACGGTATTTTTTTTTTTCTTTCTAAATTGAATGTGTCATCTTCGCATCCATTTTAGGAGTGCTCTAAGGTTTTGGTTGCTAGGACTTGAATCCTGCATTGAGATCTCAGGCATAGAATCCTTGATGTTTGGTTTCTGCTCAGCTGAAACCGCCTCTGCTCAGCTGTCTAGTCCTACTGTGATGTCCTGAGAATCGGAGGAAGTAGCGTCATGGTTATTCCTGAAAGAGTTTGGTCTGCAGAGCAGCCATTTTCATATGATTGAGAGCGAGGGTCTGACTGGGCAGCTTTGTATTCCCTCTCTCCTCCTCCACCACCCCTTTCTGCTGCTGCCACTTGTCAGCTGGGAACAGGGAAGAAAGTCAAGTTTGATTCCCTTTACCTGGTTTACTTTTTATCAGGTTCAAGCAGTTGAATGAAAAGGGGTTTTTAGACTATCTATGAATTTCAAATGTCTGTTAGCCTTGGTGTCATTTCTTAGCAATAACTGAGAGCCAGTTAAAAATTTTTTCACCCATTTAGCCAATCTTTCTAGGTGTCTCTGAAGGTAAGATCATTTGATTTCTTTGACTTGTGCATGACTAAGTGAAACCTGTATTTCCGGAACCACCACTAGAGTCAGTTTGAGTTTCGCACTCCCCCCACCTGGTTAAAAATAAATCTAAGACTACAAATCCATTAGCTTCCATCCCAGGGGCCTGCACTCTGCAGATAATGCATCCTCCGGTCTGGAGACAGAGACAGAGCTGAGTAAGAGTCTCTTTTTAGACACAATGGCATCAGGTGTACCTGAACATTTCTTGAAGTTGCATGTATGTGGGAAGAAATAGAATGGTGCTCTTACCTTTCTTGACTTTTAATTAAAAACTCCGTTTTGGGATTCTTTTTCTCAGTCTGTTCTGAATCCAGGCTAAGTGGAAGGCAACACTCCCTTTTTATATGGAAGAAAAGTGAAGTTTATTATAAGTTTTTATATTGTCTACTTGGTCATTGGTGCAAATTTAAGATTTTGATTTTCTTTTAATAGATGCAGTCTCTGAGATAATTTGTTTTTACCTTAATTCTCCTTTTATTTTTTATGGATAATTCTTTGTACTTCTGCTGCCTACCTCTCTTCTGCCCCCCTCCCACCACTTTTTAAACCTTAGTTCTGTTGGGTGAACAGTATAAGTAACGTTTTCATCTGCTTTTAGAATGTGAGATATTTCCAGTACCTACTTTTTTTGCTGAATCCAAAGATATATAAATACAAATATATATATTTTATAAAGATCAAAATGATATAAAGGAGATAACATTTCTTCCTTTTAAAAAACAAATAGAAATCCATTGTTAATGTTCATATTATGATGCCACTTTTCTAAATCATGCATCTTGATGGAAAGGTGTAAATATCAATCAGCAGGATGCTTAATCAGTATTTAATGTCTGAGGTGAATTGGGGTGTATAGGGGTGGGTACTACAGAACATAGTTGGCTTGCTGTCCTGTAAGTTCCATGATCCATAGACCGATGCAGCTGAAAAGTGAACAGAATGGGTTGCCAGTTACCCACACGCCTGTCCAGTTAGTTCCCTTTGTATTTGCAGAAGCCATGCATTTGTTGGCAAGTGGGCAGTTCATATAGTGAAACTGCTCGGACAGATGAACTGTCCCCTTCTGCTCTTCAGCTCCAAGGCAGACTGTATAATCATGAGCAGGGTGTTTTCTTTCTCTCTCTCTTTTGAAGAAGATGGAAATGTCATTCTGAGAGCAAGATTTAAATTCTCAGGAATTGACTTACAGTATTGAGAATGAATTCACTTTAAAACAAGTTTACATTAAATGTTGTTTGTAAAAAATCAAAATCATGCTTTACACTGCAGAGAATTCAAACCACATGGGCTAACTTATGAGACAGTTGAGTGGTAAGCTATGACTCCTTTGATCGTTTTGGACATCATTGTAAATAAAGGTTTCTATTTAAAATTGAAGGCCAAGAGCGTGCCGCTTTTTTTTTTAGTCCCAGTCGAAAGCAGGGTAAAATATAAGAAATTGTGTTGCAGATAATGGAAAAGGTTTCTGTGAAGCTAAAAGAAATCTTGAGAAGCATGGCCCTCTTCTTACACAAGGTAAGTGCCTAGGGGGTCATGTGTTAGGGAGAAATGTGCGGAGCCAGGTGAAGTTCCTCTTCCTCCTCCCAGTCTAGTGTTCCCACAGCTGCCTTTACTGGTCGGACTGCCTGGTACATGCTGGCTAAGGTGAGTGGCTTTGCAGTTCGTCATTATTTTTACAAAGTGTGATCTTAAAGCTGATGTGATAGGCAGTAAGGTTCCCAAAGTATGGTAAATTCTAGTCAGTTTATAACCACATATAGCCCTTTTTAAAAAACCATCTAAACCCAAGGTGTCTTCCTTCCAAAAAGATGTTGACTGGTAGTATCTCAAATGCTTTAAAACAAACAAAACCAAAACACCAAACACACCAAAAAAAAAACACAAAACCCTCCCAAGAAATGGCCTTTTAGAAAAATGTCAAAGGTTACCTCATACCAAGTGCTGGTCATTGACTGGGGTTTTCAACATTGTATGACAATACGTAGACTACAAAATTCCTTTACAAATACAATTTTGTTAAGACTTGGGACATACATCAACTTCCTGTCTTTGCAGGACTTTAAAAAACATCAGTTCCGGGACAGATAATGAAGGACTCCTGGGAGAAATGGCATCTGGTCAGGACGAGGAATGTCCACAACTGCATGGGGTTTTCTTTTACACGAGCCACACCATTTATTAACACCACCACTCTTGAAAATTGGGTTTTCTTATTCGATTCCCCTAGAAGTTTCCGAGCTGGTTACATGTAAATAGTCACATATATATACATTGAAGTCATTGTCTTCAGAGGCAGCCAGGGTTATAGGGCGAGATAGACATTCATGTCTTTTGTGCTGTTGACTCATTGTCAAACTTGGTGCACCATTTCCTCCCTCTGTCCTGCTCCTTCTTTGTGACGAACCAAAAGAATCAGAGGATTTAAAACAGGGTGGTTCTTTCTCTGCGATTTTTAAAAAATTCCAGTGACTTTCACCCTGGGGGAAATTTCCAAGAAAGTCTCTCTGTTCTTCCCTTGTGAGCCCCTCAGAGAGGGTTAGTGGTGACTTCTTGATATGAAAATGCGTTTTGTGCAGCTGGTGAGGTGTAATCCAAAGCAAAAGCAGGGACAAGCATGGACTTCCAGAAGTCTCACTGCTCCCGTTGGTTCCTGTCCAGAATCTGCCGCATTGACTGAAGGCGGGTTCCGTGTGTCTCGGCCTCCTGGCTAACAGCACAGGTCTGCTGGAAATCATTCAGGGTTTTTCATTGTGCAGGTGACGCCTCTGGTTTTGGAGGTCCAGCTCGTGCTTCTTAACCTTCCCAGCCTTCCCACAGCTGTCCCCTGTAGAACAAAGCAGACAGTGTATCATGCTGCCTAAGGATTTCTTAATCGGCCCTACAGCTGAGTCAGCTTTGCGTCAAGGATGTGGCTGCTGAGAAGGAATTAACTCCAGATCCCTCAGACAGGGCTTGCTATTGTCTCATTGTCTAGATTGTCAGTTGTTGACTCACACATAGTGACTGGCAAAGATGTCATGTAAGGATCTGGACAGGATGGTGGCTAAGGAATGTGAGCATTACTTTGATTCTCATTGCACCAGAGAAATGCTTAATTGGCCCATTATTATTTTCCTGTTAAAGCCACACAGACTTATATGCATGTAATGATAGAAAATGAGGAGGCCGGAGGTTACAAATGGCAGCTTACCCTGGGGATGATTGGCCTGCAAGGTAACATCACGTCAGATTAGTTGCCACCGTTAAATTGTCATATATATCTGCATTTCTGCATTTTCTCAATGAGTCAGAGGATTCAAATTGCATCCCATTCTGTTCTCTTTAAAGCAGAGTGACCTTTCCAGGTTGCCATGGCCTCCTAGCCCCTCACAGCCTCTGCTGACCCTAGCGTTGGTGAGCTCGTAGCATGGGTGTTCTGGAAACCATTTAATGAGGTCACCTTGCTGCTGACACTATGGACCAGGGAGCAGCTCGGCAGCCACAGCCTTCAAGATGCCTGGACTCAGCCGACTGACACGCTTCTGAACCTCTCATGGAGGCCTTGAGCTTCCAAAGCAGAGATGATGATGTGGAGAACAAGTATTGATCTAGTACATGCAGTGTATCCAAGTAGGTTATTTTACTGGAAAGACTGACGCGACTGTGTCCCGTCTTACGGAACAGACGAGAGGAATGAGAAAAGGGCATGCATGGGGAACAGCCTCAGCAAAGCGAACCAGGTCAGACCAGCTCTCTAGTTGTTAACTGGTTCCTCAACTCACAGTGATTTGGAAGAAGGTCTCTTCATTTCTGGCCACTTTCGACGCTGAAACTGCCTAAGTTTTCAAGTGTCAAAAGGAGAAAGAATATTAACCATCACCGAGAAAGAAAAAGTGACCCCCAGAGAACTACACGAAGAAGGCCTTTTAGGGGACAGCTGTTGCTGGTGGGTGAGCCAGGCCATGGCAGATCAGAGATAGGGCGGCGCCCCAGCCTCACACGTGCAACCTCTGAGGTCAGACTACAGGACGGGTCACCGCACAGGGCAGTTCTCAGGCTTTAAAAGCAAAAGCAGTACCTGTATTGCTCATAGCTTCCTCCATCTTTCAGTCCTAAAGGACAGAGAAACATACAACATGGAAACAGAATTTCAGGGCAAAAATGGCACCAGCAAGGACAAACTTTATAACTATGTCTCTCCTTTTAAAACACTTAGTGTTTAGGTCATCAGCCCATGATGTTGGAGTGACCCCTAGACAGAGGGGCCTGGATTCCTAGCAGTCCCTACGACACTGTCGGTGACGTGTGCTCTAGTAGCCTCTTTATCACGTTCAGGCTCCTGTTGCAGACATTCAGCACGAACCTTGGTCATTCATGGTGGGGGACCCATGGGTGGGCGTGAACACCTGTGCTACCGAGGACAGACAGTGGGGAGATCCCAGCTGTGGGCTCTGGACCCAGTCCCGTTACTCATCACTAAACGAGGACATGCAGATTCACCTGAGAGGGTCGTCGGAATGCCTGCCAGGTAATGCCTGGAAAGCCCTCAGCACTCTGGCGGGCCCAGAGTGATGGATCTAAGTGACGGCATTTACTGTAAAAGTAGCACGTGGCTGGTGGCTGTTAGTGAATTCACCAACTCCTGGGGATCCTGAGTTCACTCTTCAGATGGGCCCTCCTGTGGTCACCCCTTTCCACGCTGGGGCCCTTGCTCACCCAGGTCCATGTTCCGGGTCCGAGGGTTACACTGTTTGTAGCCCTTGCAGCTCCTCAGCTCCATGAGCTGCACGTGTAGCTGATTGAGGACGTCTCTGTCCAGGGTGTTCACTGCGTTCATCAGCTGGTTGGAAAAGTAGGTTATCAATGAGATGCAGATGGGGGCCCCCCACCCTCTTCTACCAACCAGGGAGCCTGATCTTGGCAGGTGGGGAGTATGAGGTTGGTAACGGGTGGTGACATCTACCTCCACAAGAGCTGGGATTTGGAACAGTTGCCTCTAGCCTCATGTGCACGAAATCTCAAAAACCACCATGTATTTCACATTAACTCCGGGAACCACCAGTCAGCAAACGTACCAAGCCTGGGAAAAAGCCCTTCCCAGCCTCTCAGGTCCTCTTGATGGGAAGGCAGCTATTTGGCAAAGGTCTGGGTGAGTGTCCAGGTACTGCTGTGACCCACTAACCTACCAGCTCAGCCAACCCCTTTTGTAAAAATACGGGGATGCCCGTTGGCCTATATGGTAATTAATAGCAAAAGACAATCGAGTTGCTGGCATTTACAAAAGGGTGTAAAAAAAATTGCTGTCAGGCTTTTCTATAGAAGACTGGACAGTGCCAAGGCCACACTGCTGAGAAGCTCTAAGGCTGAAGCTGGGTCATAACCATGTTTTGTAAGGGACAGGCAAGTTCTGCTCACCAGGCTCTGTGGCTGATGAGTCCCATTCCTCAGTCCCGTGCATGTTCAGATGGGTCAGTACATGGAAGCGCAGAGTAAGGGCTGCGCGATCGTTAGGCCTGTGGTCTACAGAATTTGGCCTGACCCTAAGAACCCCTGAAGATCCAGGTTCTAGGCGTTCCTCAAGATCCCACAAAGCCTGCTCCAACAGTCCCAGGGGGGTAAGTTGGAATAAAGAGGCTATGGGTGATCAATCAGTAGAGAGTGGATTCGGGAGGATGCAGGCAGGCAGACAGGGTGGCACACTGAGCTCCAGCCTTCCCGGTGCCTTCTCCTCACTTCTGTCTTAGGGACTCCGTGGGACTTGAAAACCTGTTGGTCATTTCCGTGGGCCGCCTACCTGGCAGGGCCTGTAGTAAGTACCCCGTGGCCCCCTTTCTCCAGCCTCTGTTGTCTACCTGGTAGGGGTCTGTGTTGAGATCGAAGTACTCCAGGAAGCCGGTTGCGAATTCACAGAAGAGGAAATTGTGGGTTTCGTTGATGGTCCTCATGCACCAGTATGTGTTGTTGTTGGCGCTGGTGCAGGCGCAGAAAGGCCCCACTGCAGGGAAGAGCGTGAGCCCTGAGCCGAGGAAGCCCGGCCGCCAGCCCCTTCCTGTCTGCCTGGGCTTGTGGGGGACCTGCTCCTCAAAGACCCACAGGGTCTGGCGGGAGCACTCACAAGCTGGGGGGATGCTGGGACCCCCGGGAAGAGCCCCCCGCCCCGGGCCCGGCTGGCTCACACGTCCAGAGGGGCGCCGTCTGCCAGTGCTGGTTGTCATGGGTGAAGCACGTGAGGCCGGGCATGCTGCACGTGTCGTTGTTCTGCAGGCGCTTGAGCAGCTTGCGGAGTTTCTTCTTGCGCTTCTGTTCCCGTAGCAGCCACACCTTGTCCTTCTCTTGCAGACCCTTCCTAGGGGCACACAGGGCCACACCCCTCAAACGTCCCCCATCCCCACGTGGGAGCCTTTTCCTGCCCCGGGAGCTGTGGGCACAGCCCTGGAGACTTCCCAAAGGGCCTTTCAAATTCTACTGCTGGTGCGGGGCAGGGCCGGGGCCAGATGAGGCTCCTGTCATCCTGCATTAGCTCCCAAAGGAGCACAGGGGTGGATGGTACTAGGAGATTGCTGGGCCTCCTACTCACACCTCCTCTCTGGGGCCTGTGTCCTGCCCTGCCCTGCCCTAACCCGCTGTGCCCATAGGCAGCGCCTGGAGCCAGGTTTAGGGTTGATCTGGGAGTCTGGGCTCTGCAGGGCCTGCTGCGCCTCCCAGGGAAAGGCCGGGACTTGGATTGTCCTTGTTTGTTTCAGCTTTGGGGAGGGCCCCCTTCTTAGGAGGGCCTGCAGCTGCCCTTACCTGAAGGGATGCAGGCTGGAGCCTTTGTGCTTGAGGCGGCCTTTGTGCTGGGAGTGGTAACTGCAACAGACACCCCCCGCCCCCCAAGCCCAGCTTTCAGACGCTGTGCCCAGGGCCACCCTAGTGGGTGGCTGCAAACTGTGCTTCTCTGGGACCCCTGTTTCTGCTCCTGGGCCATGCTAGGGAGACACTATCCCCGGGGTGGCAGCCCTCTGCCTGCCCAGCTCCTCCTTCCATGCGTGAGCTGGGAGACCCTGGCTGAGGGCCTCGGCCAGACAGAATGTGAGGGTAGGTGTAAGTAACCCAAACCTGGAGGCTGGGCCTGGCTCCAGGTGGGTTGCCGCCAGCTCTCCTGCCCGCCCAACTTTTGCTTGATCAGGACCAGCCCTGGGGAAACCCACAGCGGGTAAGCCCTTTCTGGAAAGGCAGCAGGGACTGTGGTAGCCACTAGCCCCCTGGGGCTATTTCAGTTTTAATTAAACGAGTGATTCCGTTACAGTGGCTGCCGTTCAGAGCTCTGTAATCACAGGCGGTAGGTTGGCCACTACGAAACTGGACAGCACAGGTACAGCGCCTTCCGTCACCACGGCGGTGTGGCTGGACAGCGCTGCTCTCGAGTTCCGGACCCTTGGAATGGGGATTCCCTGATCTGTTAAGTGGGTCCCAGGCCACGTGGGCTGCTCCTGGAAGGGCTGTCTGTGGAGGCACTTTTCCTTCTGGGAAACTGGTCAGGGGCTGCCTGTGGGCAGGGCATGAAATCTGGACATCTGGGTGGTGACAGGATGTGCATTATTCCTGGTTACTATTGTGTTTCCTCCAAGCAAGGAATATAAAAATAGTGAAGTCACAGAGAGGATGCTGTGTCCCTAGGAGGGGTCCTGTGGGGGCTCCAGGGGCCTCTCACCTGATTTTGTGACAGTCACATTCTTCTGGCCGCTTTTTCTTCAGGTGACCTCGCACTTCCCTTAGGTTCTTGATTTTATTCTGCAGGGTCTCGATCTGAAGGAGGAAGCAGGAGAGGAGGCTGTGAGACTCGGGGGCTGGGTAAGAAGGGCCGGCCTGGCAGGGGCCCCAGTTGCAGCCTGTGTCTGTGGTTTCTGAGGTGGGTCCTTGGTTCTCCCTGCTGAAAGAACCAAAGGTCATTCTCCTGTCGTGTCCTGCCTGAGAACCAGCTGAGCCCTTGGGGGACTTGAAGGCCTCCCCCCAGGCTTGTTGGAGGAAGGGCTGAGTGTGGAGTAAGCATCTTGTACATCACAGAGGGGTGTGTCACAGCTGCGCGGTCCTTCCCTGCCCCTCGTCCCCCAGCAGGAACTGTCTGAGGCCTGGTGAGGATCCTGCGGGACCTCTGTCCCCTGGGCCTGGCCTCCCTGCTTCCTGCTCCAGCCAGTGGCCCCGCTGAGCTCGAGGTGGCAAGAACCCTCCCGGCGCAGACTCCCTTCACCTCATGGTCAATGTGCAGCTTGTGGTCCTTCCAGGCCTGCAGGGACTTGTACAGGTCCAGGTCGCACTGGACTGTGTCATTCTCCAGGATGTAGCACCTGTTTGAGAGAAGGGGTCGTGTGGTGCCCTTGGGTGGGGGTGGGGTGTGGACACCCCTGCTGAGGACCCAGCCCACCTCCTTGATCCCTGCCTGGGCTCTCACCGATGTGTGACTCTAATGGGGTTGGGGGCTGAGTAGTCTGGGAGGCCCCCAGTGCCACTGAAGTCCCCGCCGTCCCTGTCGTCCTGGTCCTCAGGGGCTCCTGGCCAGTGCCGCTTAGTGAGGTTGCGGGGTTTGGATGTGTCGTCCGGGCTGACGTGGTGCCCCCTGACGGCTACCGAGCGGATGGAGCGATTCCGGGCGTAGCTGGCCTTGTACTCTGTGGGCATCAGAGGGGAGGCTGGGAAGGCAGACCAGGCTCCCTGGGCAGCAGACCCTTGATTCAGACAGGGCTGCCCTCCCAAGCTGGGGGTTCAGGAAACCTACCCCTTGGGAGGCTGGCTTTAGATCCCACTGGAAAGGACCTCTAGGTGATTCAGCTGGGGAAACTGATGTCCTAGAGCTGCGGAGGAACTGGCCGGAGGTAAATCTCCAGGAAGAGCTGTGCACAGATGAACCATCTGGGATGGCCACACAGTGGACGATTCGAACGCTAAACTCAAAGGTATCCATAGCCTCATGTTAACTGCAGCGTTATTCACAAGAGCCAAGAGGTGGACACAGTCTAAGTGCCCATTGATGGGTGCACACAAAATGGAATATTACTCAGCCATAAAAGAGGAGGAAACCTTGCTGTTTGTGACAACAGAGGTGGGCCTTGAGGGGGCTGTGCTAAGTGAAATAAGTCAGAAAAAGACAAGGCATGCGTGATCTCACTTACCTGTGGTATCTCAAGTCAACCCAGCTCACAGATACAGACAGAAAACAGATCAGAGGTTGCTGGGGCAGAGGGGAGGGCAGGTGGAAGTGTCAGAGGGCATTAACAAACTTGCAGTTATAAGTCCGTCCTGGGGATGAAGTGGACAGTGCAGCAACCAGAGTTAATAATACTGAGCTGCATCTTTGAAAGTTGCTGGAAGAATAGATCTTGAAAAAAATTTTGTGTGACTGTGTTAAGTGGACTTCTGGGGTGATCATTTCACAATAGGTACAGACATCAAATCGTGACATTGTACACCTGAAACTAATGTGATATGTGAATTTACACCACAATAAATCCTCAGAAAACAACCCATTCATTTGAACTGGACAAAAGAGCCAAGCAGCACATTCTCCCAGATCAAAAAGGGAGTTGTTGGGGAGGTCTCTGGTCTTGGATGCTTTCCTCCGGGAGGGCAGTGAGGTGGGGCTGAGAAGTGTTTTTTTCTAAGCTCTAAGTCACCTGTGGGAAACTGAGGACATGCAGGTGCTGGGGCTCAGAGCAGGCCGTCCCGAGACAACACAATGGCATACTGATTATTTTGAATGCAAGTTCTTTGAAACACAGCTGGTGGCTGAAAAGAACAGTATTAGAAAATGGTCCGACTCTACCTCTTTGCCCCTACACGTGAGGACGCCTCCCAGGCCTGCAAATGACGAGGAGGAATCTCGGCTGGAGGCTGATAGTCGAGGTGTGATGGGAGTGATAACGCTGGGCCTTCTCCCTAAAGTTAACTGGTCTAAGGTTGAATTCTGCACTTGGAAGGAAAGCATGCCAAAGCCTTTCTGAACATGTCATGCAGATTTTTCAAAGGCACGCTGCCCTTAGCTGAGAAGCTCCAGTGTATAGAAAGCTGTTGAGGTCTGCTCTAATGGGAAAGCATATCCCTGACGCTAGAAAGCAAACTCACAGTAGCGTGGTTGGTTGGTCTAGGCCGCCACTCAGTGCGATAATGAAAGCTGGAGCCAGTTCTTTGCGAATAGTTTTCAGGAATGCAGGGGAAAAACATGAATTGAAAGCAGTAATTCTTGGCCCACAATACAAACCTTTAGAAAAAGAAAAGCATCACACCTGTGGTCAGTGAATCTTCAACAGAGGAGGCAAGAATATACAGTGCAGGAAGACAGTCTTTTAGCAAGAGGTGTTGAGAAAGCTGCACAGTCTCACGTAAATCCGTGAAGTTAGAGCAAACCTCAACACCGTACACGAAAATAAACTCAAAATGGCTTAAAGACTTAAACACAGGACATGACACCATAAAACTTCTAGAAGAGAGCACAGGCAAAACATCCCTGATACAAATCGTACCAGGTTATCTTAGGTCAGTCCCAAGGCAATAGAAATGGAAATAAGCAAACGTGACCTAATTAAACTTGTTTACAAGCTTTTGTGCTGCAAAGAAGACCGTAAAACAAAAAGCCTAGTGACTGGAAGGAAATATTTGGAAACGATGCTACCAATGACAAGAGATTAATTTCCAAAGTATATAAACAGCCCGTACAACTCAATAACAAGAAATCAAACCATCCCATCAAAAATGGGCATTTTTCCAAAGAGAAAACATTTTTTTCATACACATGAAAAAATATTCAACATCAATTAGAGAAAATTAAAACTATAATGAGCTATCACCTCACACCACTCAGAATGGCTATATTAAAAAGTCTACAGATAACAAATGCTGGAGAGCGAGCAGTGAAAGGGAACCTTCCTATACCATTAGTGGGAATGTAAATTGGAGCAGCCAGTATGGAAAACTTGAGTTCCTTAAAAAACTAGAGTTGCCATACGATTCAGCAGTCCTATGCCTAGATGTCTATCTTGAGAAAACCTGAAAAGATACACGCACCCCAGTGTTGATAAGCACTGTTTATAATAGTCAAGACATGAAAGCAACCTAAAGGCCGATGGACAGGTGAATAAAAAATAGGTGAGACTTTACTCAGCTATAAAAAAGAACGAAGAAATGTCATTTGCAGCAACATGGAGGACCGAGAGATCATCATGTTAAGGGAAGACAGATAGCATATGGTATCACTTACATGTGGAGTCTAAAACACGGCACAAATGAACTTATTTATGGAACAGACTCGCGGACATAGAAATCAAGGTTACCAAAGGGGAAAGGGAGTGGGGGAACGGATACATTAAAAGTTCGGAATTAGCAGAGATAAAGTACTATATATAAAACAGATACAGTCCTACTGTATAGCACAGGGAGCTATATTCAATATCCTGTAATAGACCATAGTAGGAAAGAATTTGAAATACATCTGTACAGCTGGATCACTGTGTTGTACACCCGACACGCAACACTAAATCAACTATACGCCAATTTAAAAGCTGGAATACAAAAGCATGACCCTGCGAGCAACTCCAGGCTCACCCAGAGCGCTTCCGATTTGCCTCCAGACAACTGCAGATGCTAAAAAGCTACCAGGACAATGGAGGAGACATCTGTCCTACACTCAAGAAAGTTGGAGGATCAAGCCCCCTGGGCCCCAGCATGCCCAGAAGGTTCCTTCTTCTGAGGGACAACCCTCCCTCAGATGGGGTCAGCCAGCCCTCAGCTGGACCCTGGAGGCGACTGTGGACTTATCTACCTGTCACTTCTGATTTATTCAAGCATCCAATCTCTGGACAACTTACCGCATTACCCACATCTCAGCCCACCCTGGTATCTTTCGGGGCCTCTTAATACCCATCCTATCTAATTTCCAACTGCTTAACAGCAAACTTTCTCAGTAGAGATTTGTTATTTAATGACACTCACTAGAAAGGTGTTTTATTATTTACTTGCCCTCATACCAAGACCCAAATCCCCCATTTTTAGGAACTCATGCTGATTTAGATTCCTCTGAAGAGGATGAGTCTTTACCAGATATCCCAGTGGGCCCTTGGGTCACACATGCTGATGAAGCTGGATTCCCATGAAGTGCTGAGCCTGTATGCATGACCCAGATCTCTGCAGAGATGCAGAGTCAGGGATGAGCCCTGTGACAAACTAATCTAGACCCAGGTGTGCTTGTCCTTAATTCCTCACCCTGTCATTCTCCAATCTTACCAGTCATGAAAGAAGGGAAATTTGGCTCAGATGGGAACCGAATCTCTCGATCTGTATAAGACCTAAGAACCAGAAATAGCTTGTGATTCCCAGGCACCCTGGCGGCCTCAAGCCAGCTGTTTCCCTCACCTCAGCTCCCGCTGACCTAGCCTGGTTTGAGGTAACTGAGCTCTGGGTCAGCTTCCTCTTCACTCCCACGCACCTGATTCACAGCTTCTCTTTGCATTAACCTTTCAAGGAAGACAGGTCACAGGGACTGGCATAGCCTCGGGGAAGACGTTTTCCTCTCCCCTCCTAGATTCTTCTTGCTGGCTTAAGAATTAAGTTGACATGAGACAGAGTAATAGGAGAAAATCAAACAGAAGTTTAATAACATGTATCTGTGGGCAAGACCCAGAAAAACCTGGAAGGTGCCACCTGAAATACACCCTCAGCCAATGAGGATGTCGAGGGTGGGGAGAGCCCGTCGTCAGAGGTAACCAGGAGAACAGCAGTAAACAGGGTCACTGTGACACAGAGCTAAGCTCTGGCCATCTCCATGGAGAGAAGATTCTAGAGATTTGATCAGCCTCCTCTTCCAGGGACAGAGGGCGACATCATTACACATGGAGATCTCCCTTACAAACATCAATGTTTCTGGCAAAAAAAACCTCCTCCCACCTGACTTGCAGAGTTTTCCCCCGTGTCTACTGTTTCCTAGAAAATAACCAGCTCAAAATAATAGGACAAAGAGATATATTTTTGGCTGGCAAATCCTGCTCCACTACAAACCTTTGAATCTGTTCTGCTCAGGGACTCCGCTCGTGGCCCAGTGGTTGAGGCCCCATGCTGCCAGTGCAGGGGACACAGAATGACCCCTGGGGTCAGGGAACTAGACCTGCAGGCTGCAATTAAAGAAAAATCCTGCACACCCTAAGAAATAATAAAGGCTGTAAGTTTCGGCCACACCTGCAGCTCCTGGCTACCTGCTGTGTAGGGTTACCACCTACACAGCAATGAAGACGGCAGGATTGCTGCGGGCATTCCAGGGCAGCCTTTTGCCTCAGTTAAGTCCTGCCCACATTTCTCATGCCAGTTAGACTCTACGGCACCAGCTCCTCCCCCACGCCCCAAGCTTACTGCGTGTCCACAGTGACCGCAAAGCTAGGCCTGTAACCGTAGGCTCCCGCTTGTCTCTGCTTTCCGTGCTGTGTCTGCTGGCTTACAAGTTAGGTGGGTGCAGCTCTTACGTGGGAGAGACAACCTGTGGGCAGGCTCTTAACCTACCCATCGCCTTCCACGGTTAACACTCTCAATCCGGCTCCTTCACCCTCCTCCCTGATGGTGGAGAGCACCACTCCACACCACATGGGAGCCTCACAACTACGGGCGTGCGATGTGCGCTCAGACCTCCCTTTAGACTTCCATTTTGCGAGGCTCCCCTGTAAATGGAATTTGCAGGGAAACATAGTAACTGGTCATGCTGTTTCCCCCATGTGAACGACTTGAGGTGTGTTCTGTGTCCACTGTGAGGCGAGCCCATGCAGCCAAATTCACCGCTCTTTCTGGAGCGTACGCACGAGCAGAGCGGACTGTTTACAGACTCCAAGGTGCTTCTGCAGTCTGCCAGGCAGTCGGTACAGTGTGGAGGTTCTGTGGATCCCTCACCTCTGCAGGTTCTCCTACTGCTCAGGGGCGTGGAAGTGCTGCCCTGTTATGCTAGACACACAGAGACACACACACACACACACACACACAGACACACACACAGACACACAGACACACACACAGACACACACACAGACACACATAGACACACACACAGACACACATAGACACAGACACACATAGACACAGACACAGACACACATAGACACAGACACACACACACACACACACAGACACACAGACACAGACACACACAGACACACACACACACAGACACACACACACACACACCTCTTCCCCCAGAAATGTGAAGTTGCTCAGTCATGTCTGACTCTTTGTGACCCCATGGACTGTAGCCCACCAGGCTCCTCCGTCCATGGGATTCTCCAGGCAGGAATACTGGAGTAGGTTGCCATTTCCTTCTACACACAGACACACACACAGACACACACACAGACACACACACAGACACAGACACACACAGACACACACAGACACAGACACCTCTTCCCCCAGAAATGTGAAGTTGCTCAGTCATGTCTGACTCTTTGTGACCCCATGGACTGTAGCCCACCAGGCTCCTCCGTCCATGGGATTCTCCAGGCAGGAATACTGGAGTAGGTTGCCATTTCCTTCTCCAGGGGATCTTCCCGACCCAGGGATTGAACCCAGGTCTCCCTCATTGCAGGCAGACGCTTTACCCTCTGAGCCACCAGGGAAGCCCATGTGCAGGCACCCTCTCTACACCAGGAGGCTCAGCATCCGTATCACGAGTCAGAGGACTCAAGGCTGAGGAAACTCAGCAGAGCACTCCTTCACTAGGCTGCTCCCCCAAGCAGCAGTTGCTTGCTTCTGTTAAGCATTCACAGATAATTCTTTCCTCATCTAAAAGTGATGTATGAACAGTGTGCTTTGGCGCTTTGGGGGTCCCACTTCTAGGAGACCTCTGTGTGTATGAATTATATTTTCCCCTCCCGTTAATCAGTCTTGTGTCAATTTAATTATTCAGCCAGCCAAAAGAACTCAAGAGGAACCGGTGAAGGGGGGTGGGGTGGAATTTCCCCTTCCTTAACACAGGTTGAAGTCAGAAGCCAGATTTCTTGTATCTTCTACATATTAAAAGACAAATTTGGCCAAGTTGCTAACATTTCAGAAAAATGGTGGGGTGGGGTGGGGTGGCTGGGTGTCAGGAGCACACATTTCCGGCTTCTGAAGACAGAACAGGAAATGTGTCTGTCTACACCCCGTCCACGGGTGGCATGGTCAGTGGGGCAGGGAGCTGGCATGCTGCCATTTCAGACAGGGCGGTGGTCTCCCATTTGGCCACAGTCCCCACCACTCCTTCCATTTTGGGTCCCACCCAGACCTGCATCGAGTCAGTAACCCCGCTGCCCTGAACACGCCTCTGTTCTGGAAGCCCGGCCTGGAGCCAGCCCTGACGCAGGTTTCTGCTGGGCTCCAAATGACCACCAGGTGGAGACCAAGGGTCGGGGACTGGCTGGAGGCCACAAGTGGGGCCCAGGAAGGGAGGGGGAGCCCTCCCATGTGGCCCAGGATGTCTGGTGCCCCCCTCTCCCTTCTTGGGGCAGATCTCTGTACTTTTCCTCCTTGTATCAGAGTCTCAGGGGCCTGAAGACCTGGGGGTCCAGGTCCGGAAGAGGCATCCTTTGACAGAGCCTTGGCTTTTTCTGACCCCGGGCCGCTCTCTCCTGGCCATTTTCCTCCCTGAGTTCAGTCTCTGTGAAGCCGCAGTGCCTGGGCCAGAAACACACACACTTCTGAGCTGATGTCCCCATGGGAGCAGGTCACAGCTGCCCAAGAGGGCCAGGAGGCAGACCCAGCAGGGTCTTTCTGCTCCTCTGTGTTGCTCTGGAGTGCTCCATTCCCCATCCTTACTCCCGGGGGTCCCAAACTACGGCCGCCAGGCCCAATCCCGGCCTCTGATTCTCTTTGGGAGCTACTCTCAACCATTTGCAGGGTCCGTGGCTGTCTTCTCGCCACAGTGACGGAACGGAGCATTTGAATGAGACAATGACTGTTTAGGTCTCAAAGCTTCAAACATTTACTCTCTGGCTCCTTAGAGGAAAAGGCTGCCAGCCCCGATGTACACCTTTTCCAGGACTGAATCCACACCACTCGCTCTCCTTGTCACCCTAAGTGTCTTTGTTTCCAGGGTCCTGAAATATATGTGCCCTTCCTACCACATATATCAGGAAGGTGGGTGGGTTGTTGGGTCGCTAAGTCATGTCTGACTCTCTGCAACCCCACGGGCTTAGCTCACCAGGCTCCTCCGTCCCTGGGATTTTCCAGGCAAGAATACTGGAGTGGGTTGCCATTTCCTTCTCCAGGAGATCTTCCCCACCCAGGGATTGAACCTGAGTCTTCTGCACTTGCAGGCAGATTCTTTAGAAAAACTACGCCACCAGGGAAACCCCTGTATCAGGAAGTGGGGACTCACGGTCTGGGCTCTGATGGCTTGGGGGCAAATCCTGAGCCCAGTCCTTGGGCAGCTGAGTTAATTTCCCAGCAGCTGGACCTGCCTGCCAGGGCTCTTTGGAATTTGATGTGAAACAGACCTGGTGAATATTTCAGCTCCTGGAAGCTGACATGCAGCAGCTGCTCTGCTGGTTAGGGACCCTGCAGCTGACATCCTTGCCCAAGGTCACAACTGGGCCCTCCTAGCACCCCAGGCCTGGGAATGCTAGGGCGGTGTGGCCTGCCCTCCGGCGTGGGACCACAGGATCTCGCTTCCTCTGGCCCTGGCTCAGAGTACTTCCGCTCTGCTGACGCTTGGCTCTCATTTAAATGTCAACTCACCACCCACCCTACAGCTGCAGCCCCTCTCCACCTGGCTACACCCCTGTTTCATTTCCTCCACGCATTCTTCACCCAGGGAAGTGAGCTTCCCACTTTGTTAACTGGCTAACATCTGGCCTCACCCGTGAGGTCTGATGGTGTCTCTCACGTTCAACTGTAACCTCAGTGGCTGGCACGTGGCAGGGCTTGCAGATTTGTTGGGAGGTGAGATGAACCAACACTGGCCACCTGGAGCCATCATCCCCCAGGTCCTCGTCTCCTCCTCTGGGTCCTGGGTCTCTTCTGCTTCTGTCCTGGGTTGGCTGCTCTGCCTCCTTCCTCACCCCAGTGCATGAGGGCGAGCCAGGGCCTGAGCTGCTTGGGGTCAGGGCACCTCAACCTCAAAACTGGCAACACTCTGCGGCTGTATAACAGGCGCTGGGGGAGGCTGACCTGTACCTCACAGGATGTTAGGCAGCTTCCACAGCGTTTACCACTGGATGCTAGGAGCATCCCTCCCCATCATCATCCGTGACGGCCAGAAACACCAGCACTCAGCCAGGCAGGTGAAACTGCTCCCTGCTGAGAACCCCTGCTCTAGGCTGGCTGCTCAGAAAGGAGTGACAGAGAGCATCTTGCTGGCAGGCACGTGCAGGAAGAAGAATGTTGGGCCTGGTGATGGGGACGGAGTTTCCCAGGTGGCTGTAAGGAGCCAACCCCGTCTTGCTCCCAGGATCCTCTGAGCACACACAAGACAGGGCTGTGATGTCACACTGTCCTCACGGGAGGGCCTGAGTCCAGCTGAGTCTCAGCTGTTTAGATGCATACTGAGTGCCACAGTCACTATGCCAGCAAATCTGGAAAACTCAGCAGTGGCTACAGGATTGGAAAAGGTCAGTTTTCATTCCAATCCCAATGAAGGGCGATGCCAAAGAATGTTCAAACTATTGCACAGTTGCACTCATTTCACATGCTAGCAAGGTAATGCTCAAAATCCTTTAAGCTAGGCTTCAACAGTATATGAACCAAAAACTTCCAGATGTACAAGCTGGATTTAGAAGAGGCAGAGGAATCAGAAATCAAACTGCCAACATCCACTGCATCATAGAAAAAGCAAGAGAATTTCAGAAAAACATCTACTTTGTTATGCTAAAGCCTTTGACTGTGTGGATCACAACAAACTGTGGAACATTCTTAAAGAGATAAGAGTATCAGACCACCTTAGCTGCCTCCTGAGAAATCTGTAAGCAGGTCAAGAAGCAACAGTTAGAACTGGACGTGGAACAATGAACTGGTTCCAAATTGGGAAAGTACGTCAAGGCTGTATATTGTCACCCTGCTTATTTAACTTCTGTGCAGAGTACATCATGTGAAATGCCGGAGTGGATGAAGCACAAACTGGAATCAAGACTGCTGGAAGAAATATTGATAAGAAATATCAATAAGCTCAGATATGCAGATGACACCACCCTATGGCAGAAAGTGAAGAAGAACTAGAAAGCCTCTTGATGAAAGTGAAAGAGGAGAGTGAAAAAGTTGGCTTAAAGCTCAACATTCAGAAAATGAAGATCATGGCATCCAGTCCCATCACTTGATGGGAAATAGATGGGGAAACAGTGGAAACAGTGGCTGACTTTATTTTCTTGGGCTCCAAAATCACTATAGATGGTGACTGTAGCCATGAAATTAAAAGACGCTTGCTCCTTGGAAGGAAAGTTATGACCAACCTAGATAGCATATTGAAAAGCAGAGACAATACTTTGCTGACAAAGGTCCATCTAGTCTACGGTCTTCCAGTGGTCATGTATGGATGTGAGAGCTGGACCATAAAGAAGACAGGGTGCCACAGAACTCATGCTTTTGAACTGTGATGCTTTCGAACCGAGAGTCCCTTGGACTGCAAGGAGATGAAGCCAGTCAATCCTAAAGGAAATCAATCCTGAATATTCACTGGAAGCAATGATGTTGAAGCTGAAGTTCCAATACTTTGGCCACCTCATGTGAAGAGCCGACTCATTGGAAAAGACCCTGATGCTGGGAAAGATTGAGGGCAGGAAGCGAAGGGGGTGATCGAGAATGAGATGGTTGGATGGCATCACTGATACAGTGGACATGAGTTTGAGCAGACTCCAGGAGACAGTGAAGGACAGGGAAGCCTGGCGTGCTGCGGTCCATGGGGTCACAAACAGCCAGAGACGACTGAGCGAGCAAGCATCGCAATAGTCTCTGTCCTCTAAGCATTAGTGGAGGGCGGGAGGCGGAACTAAATCACAAGCTCTTCTATTATTTAAAGATTAGCCAGTGTGCCATGTACTGAAGCAAGATCTTAACTGTGTAATTCAATCTAGAAACCAATCATTTTATTCAGCTAAAAAGAGATTAGCTTAGCAGTTACTAATCAGCTAGTGAGGAGTTATAATGGGGGACCATCAGTCGGGGAGTGCCGTTAGAGGCAAGAGCTGGGTCGTTTTGGAGACAAACCAGCTCTCGTAACGAAGGTGTCCTCTGCAGAGACAGGAGGAGACCTCTGAGCCTGCTGCCAGCCAGCCAGTCTCTAACTAGGCTACAGGGGAGTGTCACTCAGCCTGAAAGAGGATGGGGATCCTGACGCAGGCTACAACATGGATAAACCCTGATGCCGGGTGAAACAAGCCAGACAGGAAGGACTGATCCTGTGTGATCCTGCTTCTGTGAAGTACCTATAAGAGCAAAACTCCGAGAAAGCAGGGGGGCGGCTGCCAAGAGCGGGAGGAGAGGGGTCGGGGCGTCAGTGCTTCTCGGGTGCTGGGCTTCAGTTCTGCCAGAGGAAGAGAGCTGGGGACGCACGGTGGTGAGGGCCACCCAGCACCGGCAGAGGCTTTAAAGCTACTGGACTCGACCGTCAGAAACGGTCACAGTGCTGAGCGTCAGGTGGTGCTGATGGGACCACAGCGAACGAAGACAGAGAAACAGTCACAGTCTCAGGTTACACTTTGGCTCCCCTTGGGTTAGGGGGGTAGAGCAACGGTGGCCGGGCAAATGCCCAGCTCCGGAGGGGACATTCCAGCCAGGGCACCCGTCTCGCTGAGGCCATGTCCTGGCCCCCGCAGCCCGCCAAACACCCTCAAAGCCCAGGCGCACCCTCATTTGAACGTTTGGCCGAGGGCGTGCTCCCCAAGGGAGGTGACCCTCAGAATGGGGTCACGACCACACGCTGGGAGGGTGTGGCCAGGTTGAAGGGACTTCCCTAGGCACCTCCCCTGGTCGCTGGCTTCCTGACTTTCTGTCCTTTGGCCCCTGCTGTGGGGAGGTGTGAAGGCAAAGGCAACTTTTCCACTTGGGATGGGCGGGGGGTGCTCTACCCTCTCCAAAGTACAGCTGACCTTGAACAGGGCTGGGGGTCATCTGCATGTAATTCATAGTTAACCCCCCTCCCTCCGGTATCCATGGCTTTCCCACATCCATAGATTCGAACCATAGATTCACCCTCCTACTGAGGACGATCTGCGTGCAGGGGGACCATCTTTCAAGGGTCAGCTGTGCAGTGGACCCCTGTTACTCTAGGTGGTCTTGTTCCACAGCATCACCTTGGCACTGAACTAGCGAGTCGGGAACCTATGCTCCTGGGGCAAACATGGGGTGAGGTTCCTGCCAGCATTGGGTCACAGCGCACTTGTCAGCCATCACTATGGAACCGTACTGCACACTTGTGTCTCCATTTTGTGTAAAGACACCCGACTTCATGCGCGTGGTGATTCTCTGACACTGAACTCAAGGTAGCAGCCGGAAGCTCATCTCACCCACATGTTCCCCTCCTTAAAGCACGTCCCAGCCAGCGGGGCTTGGGGACCCGACGCAAGATGTCAGTGCCACCTTGGGGCCACTTTAGATGGTGAAGCCACTGCAGAAAGATATGCGGTGCCAGGGACATCATGCCAAGCAGACGGTGGTGCTGGTGGTAAAGAACCCTCTTGCCAACGCCCGAAACATAAGAGCTGTGGGTTCAGTTCGTGGGTCAGGAAGACGCCCTGGAGGAGGGCATGGCACCCCACTCCAGCATCCTCGCCTGGAGAATCCCATGGACAGAGGAGCCTGGCGGGCTATACAGCCCATGGGGTCACAGAGTCGGGCACGACTGCAGTGACGTAGCGCACCTGCAGGCAGGTGGACAGGAGGCTGAAGGGCGGCGCCTCGGATGGCCTCGTCTGGAAGCCGGCACTGGGGGATTCAGCGTCTTTTAGCGCTTTGCAGGCGAACCCGTCCAGCGCCTGCAGCACAGCTGGAGGAATGCTATGGAAGCACAAACTGACCCTGGCTCCTCTGCTGTAAGCCCTCCAGGTCTCTGGTCTCGGAGGGGCCCCACCACGTGGCCCAGGGACAGACCCTCTCCCCTCTCTTTCTCTTTATGCTCCCGCTCTTCTCAGCCCTCTACACGCTCGTCTCCTCCTTTATACTCCCTGCCCACCTCACCTGGGGCTGGGTGGATGGATGGTGCGGGGCACGTGGGTTTATTTGAATGAACAAGCAAGGCTGTTCTGGTGCGTTCCGTCCCTGCCCCTCCCGTCCCACTTACTCTTCTTGAAGAGCTTCTTCCGGCGTCCGGCCAGGGTGAGCTGGCTGTCCCCGCCGTCGCAGACGCAGCCCTCGCTGCCCGGCGTGTAGTACTTGGGCACCAGGTTGGAGAGGGCGCTGCCGCCGGGCCGTGCGGGGCCCTTGCACTTGTGCAGCTTCAGCTTCCCCGAGGCGTCCTCCACGCACTGCCACTTCTGCAAGACACACGTGCCTCAGCCTCCCAGGCCTGCGCGCCCGGCCCGCCGCTTCCCTGCTGCCTGCTCCCAGCCACCCCAGACGCGTCCCTCTTGTGGCCCCGACTGGACACAGGCTGGCGCCTGGAATGAGCTGCTCTGTGATGGATGCATACCTGTCCACTGTCGGGGGAGCAGAGAAATGGTACCCAGGGTGATGCGCTGTGGCTGAGCGGGAACCCAGCCACGGGGAAGCCCCGTAGGAGGAAACCCAGCCACGGGGAAGCCCCGTAGGAGGAAAGCATTCGGGCTGGAGGACGTGGCTGGTACACAGGGAAGGGCCCTTCCAGAAGGGGTAGCATGAGGCAGGCAGGGCGGTCAGGTGGGGGGAGTGGTCAGCAGGGTGTGACTGCATCTGCCAGAGGGGGAGGGGGGTGTCTGGGCTGGGATCCTGGAGGCCCTAGAGCAGTAAGTGCAGGGCCTGTGGCAGAGGCCTCCCCAGCTGGCCTTGGCTCCTCCCACCCCACGTGCTCCTTTCCTTTGGGTTAAGCAGTGCGCTTGGATAATTGGTTTCAAAGACAGATCAGGCAGCCCTCTCACTATCTGGGACTGCCAGACCCCCAATCTGCAGGGAGAGGGTGGGGATGGGCCAGCAGGGGGATTTGACTACAGTCCCAGGGGGACAAAGGCCCCTCGTGGCCTCATTGATTCATTCCCTGAAGCTCAGAACTGAAATCTGAGCCCCTCTGGGGTCTGCCAGATGGTCAGCTCTGGGAGGCCAGAGCTTTCTGTCCAAGGCTTTCTTCCTGTGCCTGGCAACAGAGGCAGCTTTGAATGCTGCTCCAGCTTGGCCCAGAGAGCTCCAGGGGCATGGGCGGGGTCCTGATGCCCTCCATGGCAGAGGGAGGGGCTAGGGAACAAATGCTGGATGGAGCAGGGGGATTGTGAGGATAGGCTGGTGCCAATTCTGAGTCCAGCGATAAGACAGAGCTGCCAGGATGCAACCTGTGGACATGCATCCAAACGGTGCCCCGGCCTTGGCAACCCACAGGTTTATTAAGGAGAAATGGAACGTGGAGGCCCCGGGTTTACTTCCTGTTACTGGTGAAACGGGCTTGCATCTCCAGGCCTGAGCCAACATGGCTCGAAGTCCTCGCTCGCAGACCGAGGCAGGGAAGCATCTTCTGTTGGCAGCGCCTGGGCCTTTCCAGGGCGCCCCCACCTCATCTGCCCGCCTCTCTCCCCCTGAGCCTCACCTCGGGCTGGCGTCTCTCTCTCCAAGGCTCCGTCCTCACTCCCCATCCTCTGCAGAGCCCACCTTGACCTCCCAGGCCTCAGAAAATCGAGTTCAGACTCTCCCAAACCACTGTCACCATTGCTGTTATTTCCAAATACTGTCTGGATTATATTGTCCTTAACATTTCTCTTGAAATCAGCTCGCATTTTTACAACCTAAACTTGTTTACGTCAGAAGGTAATTTCCTGTTAGTCCTATATAAGCAGAAAGCCAGCCACAAAGATGATCTGGGAGAGTGAACACAATGGAAATAGTCATTTAACTTCATAAATACTGTGCAGAGGCCGGCTGCATCCTTGTTAAAGAGGGATCGGGCAAGAGTCTCAGAGCAGCTAAAGATGCATGTGCACCCACGGGGGAGCTTTCCTGATGGGAGCAGGATTTTCTGAGCATGGTCTGGCATCACCCTGGGAGTCACACTTCATCAGGGACACTGGCCTGCTGCTCTGAGAAGCAGGCCTGGGCTGCGGTTTGGGGGGGCCCTGAGAGGGAAGGAGGGGCCCCGGCCCCAGGGCCGCGCCGAGCATCCTCACCTGCCCCAGCTGCTCGCACGCCGTCTGGTACTCGGCGCGCTGACACAGGTCTTTGACGCGCTGGTACTTGGGCAGGAAGTTCTCCTCCTGGGCATCCACCTTGTCGCTGTCTCTCTTGTGCAGCAGTTTGCTGTGGGGCAGAGAGCAGAAGCGGGGCTGGTGGCCCAGCTCTGGGGGGGGGCACGTGGCCCCACTCAGCCCTGGTGCAGCGTCACCAGGGTGCACGTGCGTCCAGCTGGGCCGCGTCTTCCAACGGTCAAGAGACTTAGGAAGCGGGGATTTTATAAGACGCCTCTTTCTCCTCCTGGGCATCCACCTTGTCGCTGTCTCTCTTGTGCAGCAGTTTGCTGTGGGGCAGAGAGCAGAAGCGGGGCTGGTGGCCCAGCTCTGGGGGGGGGCACGTGGCCCCACTCAGCCCTGGTGCAGCGTCACCAGGGTGCACGTGCGTCCAGCTGGGCCGCGTCTTCCAACGGTCAAGAGACTTAGGAAGTGGGGATTTTATAAGACGCCTCCCAAGTTACGTGAGGTGGCAAATGAATGGGGAAGCATGTGCGGCACGGTCCAGGCAGGATAGAGCGTGTCTGAAGGGCACAGGGGGCGTCCAGACGTAAGTTGTGTATCAGCCACAGGGACAGCGAACGGCTTCCTGTGTCCAGGGGGCTGAGGACACAGGCTCCCAGCCCCTGGTGGAAGGTGGCAGAACAGCATCAACCTCCCTCCTGCCCTTGACATTTGTAGTCTCGCGGGTGCAGGTGGGGCTGGCGGGCGCTTCCTGGGAGGCACGGGTGGGGGTTGCCCGGTGTCGCCCTGGGGCGGCTCCTCCAGACCCTGGCACTCACCCTCTCTCCACCAGGAAGGAGTCCCGCCAGACCCTCAGCTTCTTTTTCAAGTGAAACCTGGGGGGAGAAAGCACATGTCCATCTTCTCATCAATGCAGGGGGCTCCCACGTCCCTCCGTCCTTCCAGAAGCAGGGATGGGACTCAGAGCCAGTCTTGATTCACAAGCAGTGCAGACCCCAGGGGCAGCCAGGGCAAGTGGGGGACACACACATGGACGCACACCCACACGGACACACACCACATGGGCACACACACACCCACGGACATACACCCACGTGGACACACACCAACACATGGACACACACCCACACGTACACACACATGGACATATACCCACACACACACACACCCATATGGACACACATCCACATGGATACACACACATGGACACATACATGAACACACACACACAGAGACACGGACATACACACACCTCCCCGCCCGCAGCAGAGCTGCACTTCCTAGAGCCTTGGGTCTGAACATGCGGCAGGACGACCCAGGTCAGTCGCTCTGAGTCACTTGTAGTCATGTGTGAGCCCCTCTGTGACTCCCAGGAAGCCCAGCAGCTCCCTGGGCGCTGGAAGAGATGGCTCCCCTTTCACTTCAGCACCAGATGAAACGCTTCTCCTGACTTCAGGTTAATTACATTGTGTTTGGGGGGATGTTTTTCCCTTTGATCCTCTGTCGCTGGATTTAAGTGTGCATTTTGTGGAGTTTCGTGCTATCATTTCCACTTCCCAGACAGGGCCTCAGGCTGGGAGAGAATGCTTCCATTCTGCACTCAACTCCCCAGAGTCCTGGCTCCCAACACAGTACCCCAGCCCTCCCCAAACACGCCCATTTTGTACCCTTAGAGCTCATTAAACCTCCTAGTCAGAAGGAAGAGGCTCAGCAGAGGTGTTTCCTTCTACAGGACACTCAGTCTTGGACAGGCAGTGCCCACCCGGCCCGGCCCCTCTGAGCTGCAGGAGGTACCAGCTAGAGGCTGCATCCGTCAGTGCTGTGGGGCCCTTATCTTGGTGGGCAGTTACACTGATGGCCGCTAGATGCCGCTGCTGCCACGCCAGTGACCACGTCCTCTGCCTTCCTGTCCCGACCAGACTCAGCTCACCTTCCCACCTAGTGTTTGCTCACCATCACTGTATAGTGGGAGAAGGAAATGGTAACCCACTCCAAGATTCTTGCCTGGAGAATCCCATGGACAGAGGAGCCTGGCAGGCTACAGTCCACGGGAGTGCAAAGAGTTGGACATGACTGAGCAACTAAAACAACACTGTATAGATAAAGCTATGGTTTTTCCGGTAGTCACGTACGGATGTGACAGTTGCACCATAAAGAAAGCTGAGCACCGAAGAATTGATGCTTTTGAACTGTGGTGCTGGAGAAAACTCTTCAGAGTCCCTTGGAAAGCAAGGAGATCCAACCAGTCCATCCTAAAGGAAATCAGTCCTGAATATTCATTGGAAGGACTGATGTTAAAGCTGAAGCTCTAATACTTTGGCCACCTGATGCGAAGAACTGATTCACTGGAAAAGACCCTGATGCTGGGAAAGACTGAAGCAGGGGATGAGATGGTTAGATGGCCTCACTGATTCAATGGACATGAGTCTGAGCAAGCTCCGGGAGCTGGTGATGGACAGGGAGGCCTGGCATGCTGCAGTCCATGGGGTCACAAAGAGTTGAACACAACTGAACAACACACTGTTCTTTTTTTTTTTTTTGCCTTCACGACACCCAGGAATATGTCCCCAATACCATCTGGCATTAGAGCCACAGATCGTGGTGATTAAGAGTGTAGCCTCTAGCCTAGAGTCTGGATGCTCGGAGTGGGATCCAGACCTGCGCCAAGAGAACTCTGACAAGTCACCTGACTGCTCTGGGATTCAGTTTCCAAGCTGGGATCATAATAATGCCTACCTCACTGGGTTACTGTGAAGATTAAAATGATAAAATCTGCTTCAAAGCACTCAGAACAAGGCTGGCATACAGTAAGTGCTTAATTAATGTCAGCTCCGATAGCTGTTTTTTTTTAAAGTTTCACCCAATTTGAGCTGTGGTGGGTCCTCAGCGCGTCACCGTGGCCATATTCTAGCTGGAAAGGTGGACTCTCAGAGAGGGAGCTTCCTTTCCTGCCCCCCCCCCCTACCACAACAGGTAAGTGGTCAGGATGCAGGGCCCTAGAACCCCAGCTCCTGAGTCTGGAGAAACCTCTGCCCTCCAGACCCACACAGCTAGGCCAGGAGCTCAGACAGTTTGGGGTGCTTGGCACCCCAGCACCTGCCCCTTCCCCTCACCGATTCGCCGGCCGCTCTGTGTCCAGTAGCTTGAGGATGGATTTCCCGTCCATATCCGAGGGGATGTCCAGTCCAGCGATGTCCAGGATGGTGGGGGCCAGGTCGATGTTGAGGACGATGTGAGGATTCCTGAGGGAGGCGGGACGAGAAGGACTCTGTCACCAGGGCAGTAGTGACCCGGCCTCCCTTGGGGAGGGCAGGCTGGAAAGCTGCCGTCCATCACGTCACTCTCCTGCACCCTGGTCCTCAAAGCCCGATTCAGCTGAAGCCCAGCGCTCACCTTCCCACCCTCTGCACAACCACGGGGGCTGCGGTTCACAGGCCCACACCTGCCTTCTGCTTGGCTCCTTCTTCTGCCAGGAAGGCCCTGCCTGCCCCAACTCCTGAATGGAGAACGCTTTCTTCTGAAATGCACTCCAAACCCTGGACCTTCCCCCGGACCCTTCTCTGAGCCTCTGATGTGAACACTGGCCCCCTCGCTGCTCCTGGAAGGCTTACCCCAGCTCCTGAGTCTGGAGAAACCTCTGCCCTCCAGACCCACACAGCTAGGCCAGGAGCTCAGACAGTTTGGGGTGCTTGGCACCCCAGCACCTGCCCCTTCCCCTCACCGATTCGCCGGCCGCTCTGTGTCCAGTAGCTTGAGGATGGATTTCCCGTCCATATCCGAGGGGATGTCCAGTCCAGCGATGTCCAGGATGGTGGGGGCCAGGTCGATGTTGAGGACGATGTGAGGATTCCTGAGGGAGGCGGGGCGAGAAGGACTCTGTCACCAGGGCAGTAGTGACCCGGCCTCCCTTGGGGAGGGCAGGCTGGAAAGCTGCCGTCCATCACGTCACTCTCCTGCACCCTGGTCCTCAAAGCCCGATTCAGCTGAAGCCCAGCGCTCACCTTCCCACCCTCTGCACAACCACGGGGGCTGCGGTTCACAGGCCCACACCTGCCTTCTGCTTGGCTCCTTCTTCTGCCAGGAAGGCCCTGCCTGCCCCAACTCCTGAATGGAGAACGCTTTCTTCTGAAATGCACTCCAAACCCTGGACCTTCCCCCGGACCCTTCTCTGAGCCTCTGATGTGAACACTGGCCCCCTCGCTGCTCCTGGAAGGCTGAGCTCAGCCCAGCCTCTAGGCCTCCCCCTGCCTGGAACGTTCTTCCTCCATGGCCCCAGTGAGCACTCTCACCACCTCTGGCTCTTTGCTCAATGATTACCAAAGAGGCCGATGACAGACTCAGTGGCCCCGAGATCCCCAGCTCTGGGGTTTACCGCCTGTGTGATCCCCTCCCCTTGAGCGTGGACCAAGCCGACAGCACAGGCAAAGGGGTGGGCTATCAGACCAGGGGGGCATCACGTGGCCCACGCCTCTGTCCTGTTAGCTGTCCCTCCCTCGCTTCCTTTTCTCCCCTGGTTGGCCCTGAAGACGCTCCTTGCCACAAGTTCACCCCCAGCAAGGATGCCTGGTGAACACTCTGGGAGGCCGGCTGTGTGGGCTCAAGTCCTCCGTCTGCACTTGGACAACCCTGTGCGTGGAGAGACGGGTCCTTCCCCAGCTGAGCCTCTCTGGCTTTTGAGTCCTAAGAAGCAGATCATAGACTCTGAGGCTGACCAGTGTAACGACAGTTGCTGGATTACAGTTCAGTCCATCTTTTCTTTCCGAAAGCAAGTAATCCTAATGACTTTAACGGTCATACATTCTTCTCAAATAAGAAAAACGTTTACAAGTATCAGAAACCTGGTTTTGAGACAAATTCCAGCTCCTCTCTTCTGTGCTATGTAATCTCAGGCAATTTAACCTGAGCCTCCGTTTCCTCGTGTTTAAAACACGGATAACACTCACATCTACCTTAGAGGCTTGTTATCATGCTTAACTCAGTTACCTGGATAGAAGGTGCTTAGACTAAAGCCTGAAGAATCATACTGTATCAACACAGCTATTATGATAATAGCTATGATTATAGGTGGGGACCCTGAGATCCAGACAGGGAGGGACCCAGTGAGGTCGGCAGAGGACGAGAGACGAGGCTGGGCTACAGCTCGCATTGCCGGCCGCCTGGAAGCCCCACCAAACCTCCCGGGCGGGGCAGGAACGTCTTGGTCCCAAGACGTCGCCCTTTCAGGAGGAATCCCGTAGCCAAGTCAGTGTCTGCATGCATCAGGGCTCGGATCGAAGTCAGACCCGATAAGCACCAGTGCAGTGAAAACGTGCGTTTCAAAAGACCCTTCGAGTCGGTCTCCTAACACCCCGGCTGACCTGAGGAAGCTGCAGCTATGATTACTGGCCTTTCTACCCCTCCCTGTCTCTGGGGTTTACCGCCTGTGTGATCCCCTCCCCTTGAGCGTGGACCAAGCCGACAGCACAGGCAAAGGGGTGGGCTATCAGACCAGGGGGGCATCACGTGGCCCACGCCTCTGTCCTGTTAGCTGTCCCTCCCTCGCTTCCTTTTCTCCCCTGGTTGGCCCTGAAGACGCTCCTTGCCACAAGTTCACCCCCAGCAAGGATGCCTGGTGAACACTCTGGGAGGCCGGCTGTGTGGGCTCAAGTCCTCCGTCTGCACTTGGACAACCCTGTGCGTGGAGAGACGGGTCCTTCCCCAGCTGAGCCTCTCTGGCTTTTGAGTCCTAAGAAGCAGATCATAGACTCTGAGGCTGACCAGTGTAACGACAGTTGCTGGATTACAGTTCAGTCCATCTTTTCTTTCCGAAAGCAAGTAATCCTAATGACTTTAACGGTCATACATTCTTCTCAAATAAGAAAAACGTTTACAAGTATCAGAAACCTGGTTTTGAGACAAATTCCAGCTCCTCTCTTCTGTGCTATGTAATCTCAGGCAATTTAACCCGAGCCTCCGTTTCCTCGTGTTTAAAACACGGGTAACACTCACATCTACCTTAGAGGCTTGTTATCATGCTTAACTCAGTTACCTGGATAGAAGGTGCTTAGACTAAAGCCTGAAGAATCATACTGTATCAACACAGCTATTATGATAATAGCTATGATTATAGGTGGGGACCCTGAGATCCAGACAGGGAGGGACCCAGTGAGGTCGGCAGAGGACGAGAGACGAGGCTGGGCTACAGCTCGCACTGCCGGCCGCCTGGAAGCCCCACCAAACCTCCCGGGCGGGGCAGGAACGTCTTGGTCCCAAGACGTCGCCCTTTCAGGAGGAATCCCGTAGCCAAGTCAGTGTCTGCATGCGTCAGGGCTCGGATCGAAGTCAGACCCGATAAGCACCAGTGCAGTGAAAACGTGCGTTTCAAAAGACCCTTCGAGTCGGTCTCCTAACACCCCGGCTGACCTGAGGAAGCTGCAGCTATGATTACTGGCCTTTCTACCCCTCCCTGCCCCAGACACGACACTTTTGCTGCCAGGACGTGTCGTTTCAAAGGTTAACCCACAGGGACGGCTGGCGGAGGGCCCGCGTGGCCCTCGGGGAAGGATAGGGGGAGGCTGGTTCCCTTAGTGCTGCCACTGAGCCGGCCCTGCTGACCTCAGCCCAGGGCCCCTCCCTGACAACCGCCAGGCCCACCACCAGTTAGGACAGACAGAAGTTGAGGGGGTAGCTCCACGTGCTGGCGGGGGCACACAGTCCGGCTCCCTGACTCTGGCACAGTGCCCGCCATGAACAGTCTGTTTTCTCGGGTGCTAACAGCCCTGGCCTCCCTTTCCCCAGCAGAGGGGAAGGCGATGATCAGAACCCACCCTGGGTGACATCACCGCCCCTTCACAGCACCCAGGCCCACCTGCCCAAATCCCGTGTTCCCAGGGGAGTGGCCGGGGGCTGCCCGCTGAGTTGCCTGCTACCTGCCCTTAATGTGTGCCAACGAGCCTGGAGGCCTGCCCGGAAGTGCGGGGTGCTGGGGGTGGGGAGATACACTTACAGGGAGCCGGCCTCCACGTTGGGGCCCCTCACGTAGAACGGGACCCTGATGTCGAACTCATAGGGCATCGACTTCCCTTTCACCAGTCCAAACTGGCCGATGTGGTAGCCGTGGTCGGCCGTGTACACAATGTAGGTGTTGTCCAGCTCGCCCGTCTCCACCAGCATGTTGTAAATCTGAAACGCAGGCAGGGCGGTGAGGATGTGGGGAGGGCCAGCGGGCAGTGGGCACCCGGCCTGCTCTCCCCTAAAGGGGCGGTGTGCTGGGGTCTCAGGACCTGTCCCTCCCCTGCTTCAGGTCACCTGTCACCTTTTGGCGGGGCCGCTGGGACTGACCCAGGGGTCCCTAGGGCCTCCTCACCTCCTGCCCCCTCTGCTTGCCTTCTCAGCCCTTATCTGTGGACTGTGTCTCCCTGCGCTGGAATGTAGGTCCCATCTGGGTGGGCCTGCTGTCATTTTGTTCCCTGCTGGGGCCTGTGTGTGCTGGTGCTCAACAGATGCTGTGGGATGGATGGATGGATGGATGGATGGCTGGCCCAAGGCAGGAGTCTGTGACCCACAACAGAACTTTCTGCGATGCAGGCAATGTTAACACCTGTGCACGAGCCACATGTGGCTATTCAGCACTTCAGATGTGGCCAGTGCCACTGAGGAATGGAATTTTAAATTTTATTGGGAAGTGACAGTGTCAGTTGCTCAGTGGTGTCTGATTCTTTGTGGCCCCCGTGGACTGTAACTCACGGCAGGCCCCTCTGCCCATGGAATTCTCCAGGCAAGAATACTGGAGTGGGTAGCCCTTCCCTTCTCCAGGGAACCTTCCTGACCCACAGATCGAACCAGGTCTCCCGCATGGCTGGCAGGTTCCTTACTGTCTGAGCCACCCGGGAAGCCCTTACTGAACTTAAATAGTCATGGATAAATTAAAACATACATATCCAGGCAATGGGATATTTTTCAGCAACAACAAAAAAATTAAGTACTTTCAAGTGACCCTGGAAATCATCACACAAAGTGGAAGAAGCCAGATACAAAAAAGCCACATATTGTAGGGTTCCTTTTATATGAAATGTCCAGAATAGGCGAATTCACAGAGACACAAAGTAGATGAGGAACTGCCTGAGGTGGAGGGGTGGGGGCTGGTGGTTTGGGGTGATGGTTAAGGGCTGCAGGGTTTCTCTCGGGGTGATGAAACTGTTCTAAGGCCAACTGTGGCGATGATCATACAACTCTGTGAATAAGTGAAAACCCACCGAAACGTGTGCTTGACTCGGGTGAGCTGTGATTAAAAACCACGTAGCCACACGTGGTTGCTGTAGTGGACCAGCCAGAGCTGGAACAGTTCCCCAAGGGCTGGGGTTCCATCTGGATCACTCAAAGCAGTTTCGGGGTGCCTCTCCCTTCTGCCCTGTTCCTTCCTCTCCTGCTGACGGTGCTGGGGGCGGGGCGGGGCGGGAGGAGGGCAGCCTACCGTCTCCATGGAGTCGTCCACCGACAGGAGGGTCTGCAGGCGCTTCCGCTGCAGCATGTTGGTGAACTGCATGTGGATGGGCTTCATGGGCCCCGTGTAGCGCATGATCCAGTGCTTGTCGGGGTTGGGCGCATAGTTGTAGCTTGGGGTGCTGATGGGCAGACACGCATAGAGGTCAGACCAGGCCGCAGGTGGGGGTGCTGGGCCCTGCCCCTCAGCTCCTCCCCCAGCTCCCCCACCCCAATATGCCTGGGGAAGCAGCCGCCCTGTGCCAGGGCTGCAGCCCAGGCTGAAACCTCGCCCCTCTGGAGGCCAGCATGTCGGGGGCTCTGCCCCAGGCTAGGTCAGCATCTCTCTGTGTGTGGGGCATGCACGTGCGAAGACTGGGGGGGACACAGCGACAGGTGACCTGGAGGCCCCCAGGGGGACTGTCCCTCCCATCTCAGCCCTGTCAGCACGCCCAGCGCATCAAGGACGAAGTCTCAGTCTGTGCTGGGCTCTCTGCTCCTTCGAATTTGCCCACCTCCCTTTGTACAGGAGGGGAGAGGCTCAAGTTGAGAACCACCCTCGGGCACAGCACTGCATTCATTTTTCAGCCACACTGGGTAGACGGCGAGTGCCAGTTATCGTGGCTAATTAAGGTGTGTCACATGGAATTTCCTTTTGCAATAGATTTGTTTTTTAAAAAAGGAAATTGGTTAAAAAACTCGGTTAATAACAGTCAAGCAAAACTGTGAGAATGGCTTGAATGTGTACGTCTGGGACAGGCTGATTCTATGACTTGTCACAATTATTCCTCCTGTGTGGTTTAATCTCCCATTTTAAAAAAGAGGAAACGGGGGTAGAGGAGTTCCGGGACCTGCCTGTCTCACTGAGTGACTGGTGGAGCCACTGGGCTCCGAGACTTTCTACTGTGGGGTCAGCCGTGATGCTCAATGATAAATGAATAAATACATGATAATCTGCCTCGGATGAGCACTGGCTGTGTGCTGGGTGCACCCAGAAGGCTCCACCTATATCATCTCATTTAATATTCAGAACCGTCCTAGGTGCTGGGGCTACTTTTATGCACCCTGAGTGAGAAACAGAGACTCGCAGCCCAGTGAGGGGATGACCTGCCAAAGGTAGAGCCGGGGGCTGAGTTCAGGAGTGGGAAACCCCATGAGGCATGGGTGCCCCTCGTAAGGAGTCTGATGATACTGGAAGGCCAGGGGCCACTCGGATCTTACCCCCCTCCCCTTCCCCAGGCAAAACTGCAAACAGGGGCTAAGCTTCCTCTCCTTGAAGACAAAAGCTTTTCAAGAGGGCTATTAAAGGGGGAGGGCCGAGGGGGTCGGGGAGGGAATAAGGGTCTCAAATGTCCTCCCTTCCTCAGGACCTCAGCCCCCTCAACTTCAGAGAACTTTCCCGGGGTGGAAGGAAAGACCCTGCAGCTCACGGGAGCCCATAGTTATGGAGATGGTTGCTATGTAGATGGAGTGGTCACAAGACTCCTGGACTTTGCGTTTCTGGCCGGTCTCCTGCTGCTAAATCTGCCCTGGCTCCTTCAATCGATCGCTGCCGAGGAACGTGGCTCTCCCCTGCCGGCCAGCTTAGGGCCTGACCCACGTGCAGAACATTCCCAGGGGCGAGCCCACCTCCTGCACCAAGGAGGGCCGCGGGTGGCAGGAGCAGCACAGAGAGAGGCCCTCAGGGCTGGTTGGTGGTTTGGGGAAATTGTTCCCATGGCCCCAGGGGCCTGGATTCTGGATGCAATTCTGAGCAATTATCCCTGAATCTGTTAAGATTCTAAGGGGCTGGTGTCTGCCCTGGAGCACAGTGAGGGGTGAGTCTGTCAAGAGTCTGCTTTCTGAAGCCCCTTCTCTAGAGTCTGCTTTCTGAAGCCCCTTCTCTGGAGACAGCTTTTGGAGCAGGATCTGGGGTCCTGCTTGGGGCCAGGCTCTCCCTGCTCCTCCGGGATGGGGTCACATTTTCACAGGAACCCAGCCGTCTGCTGAACAAAGAGGTGAAGCCCTCACCTCTGAAAGAATCTGAGGAATGTCTGCTTGTCCAGCCTGAAGGACAATATCCCCTCTTCTGCCACCCCTTCCGGCCCCTCGCTCTGTGTCTGGAGGCCTGGCCCCACCCCCACCCCCAGATGCGAGCCTGGGCCTGGCTCCCTTGGGTGATGGAAGGAGAGGCCCGTGACCCGGTCAGATGCCACACTCCGAGGAAGCTCTGGCAGCGTGTGTGTGTGTGTGTGTGTGTGTGTGTGTGTGCGCGTGTGTGTGTGTGCGCGCTCCTGTCTCTATATGTGCATGTCTGTATGGTGATATATTTGCATGTTTGTGTGTCTGCATTTACATCTGTGTTTCTTTTATGTGCGTCTGTGTTTGTTTTTGTGTATCTGTGTGTGTGTATATGTGCTTAGATCTTTGTATCTGTGTGTTTGGGTGTCTGTTTCTGTGTATATTTGTGTATCTGTGTGTGTGTCTGTATATGGACCTGTGTGCACATGTCTGTGTATCTGTGTAATTTGTGTGTCTTTGTGTCTGTATCTGTGTGTTCTGTGTATCTGTGTTTGTGTGCACACTGGTGTATTTGTGTATGCGAATGTATTAGTTACTCAGTTGTGTCTGACTTTCTGCAAGTCCGTGGACTTTAGCCCACCAGGCTCCTCTGTCCATGGGATTCTCCAGGTAAGAATACTGCAGTGGGTTGCCATCCCCTTTTCCAGGGGATCTTTCCAACCCAGGGATGGAACCTGGGTCTCTTGCATTGCAGGCAGATTCTTTACCATCTGAGCCACCAGGGAAGCCCAATTTGTGTGTACATCTGTGTGTCTATGTGTGTGTCTGTGTGTGTCTCTGTATGTACGAAGCTGGGGAGGGTGGATGGGGCCCTGGGCAGGTGCAATGGGACCGTATCGCAACGAGCAGCACTTGCCAGAACCCAAAGCCCAGCAGAGAATGTGACGCAGGTTTGACGGGGTGAGAGTCTCCGACAGGGGCCTCGTGATGGAAAGATCTGGAACTCCGACCTGAGGGCTCTGGCCCCTCCTCAGCCCCCTGACTGTTGTAATTAAACATCCCAGCTGCGGAACTTTCTGGTTTGGAGGTTTGTTTTGAAAATGATTATACCCTAGAGATAAGAGAGCCTTCCAAACACTCTCCTAATAAGGAGGGGGCGCTCTGGGTGAGTGATCGCAGGCGGTGCTCTTGTTCAAGTTCTGTGATTTTCATTTCAAAGGGAAAATAAACAAGCAGGCGACGTCAAACAGCCTCATCATGAAACTCCAGGGCTGCCCGGGGAACAGCGCCCCTTTCAGAGGAGGCACTGCAGAGGCCAAGCGAGGCTTCTCCCCACCCCGCTCCACGGCGCCTCCCGTCCTCCCGTCGGCAGGACCGACAGGACCGAGCTGGCCTCACACTCCCTCCGGCAGGGGCAGGGGGCGGCAGGCTGGCCTCCCAGGCGGGAGGAGTGCGCGGGTGGGGCCACCAGGCCCCCACTGCGGAGAGGCGGTGCCGCTGTCCTGGGATGTGGTTCATCCTCACCTCCAACGCTCCTTCCCAAAGACCGGGGGTCGGCGGACACGCTGCCTCAGCCCCCACCCTGGGTGCTGTCGTAAAGGAATCACAGTGAGCGGGGCGAGGAGGGCGACGCGCTCTGATTGTAAGGAAACTTAAACACCCAGAGTGTTCAGGCGGGCTCCAAACTGCCCTGCTCTTGTCGCCCCAATGTCAGAGGGAAGGCTTGCTGAGCATCATGGCTGAGCAGGAGGTGGTTTGAGGCAGAGGAATGCAGAAGATTCCAGAAAGATTTTCTAGCCTGCTGGAAGGAGGAGGACTGGAGAGGTGGGCAGAGAGACAGCAGGCAGGAATGGGGGCCGGATGTGAATCTGAGCTCTGCCATTTACCAGCTGTGTGACCTTAGGGAACTTGCCTCACCTCCCTGACAGGCAGCCTCCAAGACAGCCCTCAACGGCCCCCTCTTACCGTGAGTAGTCCCCTCCCACTGGTCCATGTGATGAATAGAGTATGGTGGAGATGGTGTGTCCTTCTGAGATGAGGTTATAAAAGACTGCGTTGGCCCTAGGTCAGAGGCGGCCCTGTGCGTGAGCCCCAGGCAGGCCTCAGGTGGTGGCACCCCAGCTGACATCTTGATCACATCCTCTGGAGACCCTGAGCCAGAACCAGACAGGTAGCCCGCAGATTCCTGACCCACAGATACTGTGAGATGCTCCACACTGGTGTTCTAAGTGGCTCAATTTTAGGATAACCTGTCATGCAGCAATAGATGACTGATACATCAAGGGTCACTGGGAATATGCAGGGATTCAGTGCAGAAGATCCCCTGGAGAAGGAAATGGCGACCCACTCCAGTATTACTGCCTGGGAAATCCCATGGACAGACAGTCCAGGGGGTCCCAAGAGTCGTACACGACTTAGCAACTAACCCACCACCACAGGGCTTAGAACAGAGTCTGCCCTGGAGTCAATAGCTTATACAGGCTGTAGACATATTAGCAGCCTGATGAAGCTATAGACCCCTTCTCAAAAGAATGCTTAAAAATATGCAAAATGAAACAGGGCTGAAAGGAAACCTATGGCACAGGTGTACACCCGAAAGGCAGTTCTAGCCACAGATCTCGGTGAAAGGATGTGGGTCCCACGTTAACCACTCTTGTCGCACGCTTTGGGTTGTTATTACTGGATCTGTATTCCAGTTCTCCAGAGATCAGCTGTGTGCTCCTGGGTTCTTTAAACCAGGAGGAATAGAGAGAAGAGGCAGCCTTGTCTCCATCATTACACCACTGTGACCGAGCCTGACCCTCCCGCCTTGGTGCTGCCCAGTAGCTCTGGAGGCAGTGTCCTGACACTCACATGTGCTGAGATGCATTAGGAAAGAGGCTTGAGTACTGGGGGGCTGAGTCCTCAGGACCGTGGGGGGCTGCGTGGCTGATGACCATGAGCACAGGCCTGTGTGGGTACATCTTCTTGGACGTGCGGAAGAAGCTCACGCTGTCGTTGGTGATCAGATCCGTCAGGTAGTCCTGAGGGCCGGGGAGAGACAGGAGAAGGTGTGAGGAGCCGGGCATCTGTCCTGATCATCGGGAATGCAAAAGTGACCGAAACAGACAATCCTTGCCCTCCTGGAGCTGCTGGTCTAGGGGCAGACATGCAGCAAGTGGTGAAGTAAAACAGGGAATACAGACAATCAGCAGGGAAGTAGAACAGGGCATGTCAAATGGTAACACTTCACAGTGGAGGAAAAACCCTGAGAAGGGGTTGGGGAGGATGGGAGAGGAATTGCAATTTGTCATTCATTCATGACAGATATTAAAATAATAACACTACGAGTGCTTATGGCGCGCCAGGAACTCTATTGGGTTTACATGTATTAGCTTGTTAATTCTTACATAGTCCTAGAAAGTAGGTGTGATGATAAGCCCTGTTTTCCAGGCAGGAAAATGAAGGCCCAGAGAAGTTAAGTGAATCGCCCAATGTCACACAGCTGATAAATGCTGGCAGTCGGGCCTCCTGAATCTTGGTCACTAAGCCTGAAGTGTTTTTAAGGCCCTAGGGACTGAAGCGACTTAGCAGCAGCAGCAGGGATCCCACGGTGGGAGGGTGAATACATGCCCGCGATGCGGAAGGGTCTGTCCTGGGGGCAGGAGCAGGTGAACATATAACCAAAGAGTCAAGACAGTGATGAGGAGTGACAGAAGGAGGAAATAAGACAAGATGTGGCAAAGAGTAATCGGGAGCTGGGGCAACCAGGGAGGGCCTTTCGGAGGAAATGACGCTCGAGCTGAGACCCGAGCGGCAAGAAGGAACTGGGCATGGGATGATCTCCATCACTGAAGTCCACTCTCAGCTCCTTGCTGGAATCCTTAGGGGAGCTTTACTGATGTCTGTGCTTTCTTCTGGTTTAGCTGCTCTGTGGTTCAGCCTGGGCACTGGACTTTTAAAAAATCTCCCCAGAGGACTCCAAAGTGCAGCCAGGAGTGAGAATCACTGATCTGGAGGCAGTGTGTCAGGCAGAGGGGAAAACAAATGCAACGGTTCTGAGGCAGGAACAAGAATGGCTTGTGTTCAAGGAACAGAAAGAGGATGAAGAGTCCGCAGGGACAATGCAGGGACAAGCAGATCGTGCCACAGGCACAGGCGTGCAGTCGAGGCTCCACAACAGTGAGCCACGTAGATAAGCGGGCAGGAGGATGGATGAGTGGGAACGGTGTGGACAGGAAATGAGGGCTTTAAAAGCTCAGCAAGGAAGTTGAGATTTGTTTCAGTTCTTCCTGAACTTGGTAAATCTTTAGCTGCTGGTTTCTTTGGAAGGGAATGAATTCTTAAACCTTTACCCTCTGCTTCCTAGGAAGCAGCTCTGTCCAAAATGATAACTTTCAAAAAGAGATATTATTTTACAGGAAAAAAGGTGAAGAAATGGCTACAGTTTCTATCCTTCCACCGTGGTACCCTGTACGAAATGCATATATACTCCCTGGGTTCCTATGCCTCTAGAGACACACACCTCCAGGGACACTTGTGCCCTACATCTCCGTGCATAGGACGGTCACCGCACCACAGCGACCAGCAGGGGCACGATGACTCACGACCCTGGACTGCTTTAACACGGTGCAGTGCTGGGCAGACACGGAAAGGGAAGTAGGTCTATCGTGACCGAGGTGGAACACTGTCCAAGATATACTCTTAAGGGAAAGAGCAAACTATAGAGTCAAACTTCAGAAAAGTTTATTTCTTTATATTTTTTTGTGGGAGGAGTCGGGTGGAGAGGAGAAACCAAACCCCTACCTTCCTATGCTTTTGAGTACTAAGAAAAAAATTCAGAAGGACAGATCCCTAAGTGCTAATTGGGGACCAAGATAAGGGGAGACAGGGGAGAAAGTCACTCATTACTTCATGCATTTTCCCTTGAAACATTTTGGGGAGTAAAAAAGGGTCTTATAAAGGGGGCCCTGTAGAACATTACATAAAAATAATTTTCTTCTATATGATATAAATCAACAAGCTGCTGCTATAGCTGCATTTCAGAAATGGGTCTAATACCAGTCCCTTCAGATGGTGATTTCACACAAACTTGACAAGTGAATAATGCATTTGGCCAGGAGCCTGGTACCAGGGGAACCCACAAGGGACACTGGCTCTTATTGTTATCAGACCTTTGTTCTACTGATCTTCATAGCAACTTTGCGAAGTGGACATCATGTCCATTTTACAGATAGGAAAACCAAGGCCACAAAACTAATAAGCAATTCATTCAGAGTTAGAACCCAAGCCATTGTGTTTTTTGTCTGGTCCATCTTTTGTCCCCCGACAAACAGAAATATTACTGGGAGGAGTAGATGGTGGTTTACATCAGGTCTTAACAAACGTTTTCTGTAAAAGGCCAGATGATAAATATTTGAGGCTTCATAGGCCAGAAGTCTCAGTTACAATCACTCATTACTGCCATTACAGCTGAAAAGCAGCAACGGCAGCAATGAATGGGCATGTCTAGGCTGCAGTAAACCTTGATCCAGGCACACTAAAATCTGAATCTCATATAATGTTCAAGGGTCATGAAAATCACTGTTCTTTTTATTTTTTCAGCTAAGTAGACATGGAAAAACCATTCTAAGCTCAGGGTTGTAGCAAAACAGTTGGCAGGCTGGGCTTGACCCAAGAGCTATAGTTTTAAGAACGGATTTTGAAGCCTGATGGCCTGGGTTTGACTCCTGAAAGTGAAAATGTTACTCAGTCGTGTTTGACTCTTTGAGACCCATGGACCACAAGAATTCTCCAGGTGAGAATACTGGAGTGGGTAGCTATTCTTTCTTCAGGAGATCTGCCCAACCCAGGGACTGAACCGGGTCTCTGCATCACAGGCAGATTCTTTATAGTCTAAACCACCAGGGAACATTCCCCTTCCAGCTGTGTGGCCTGGTTTCTTCACCTCTCTGGGCCTCAATTTCCTCATCTAGTGATTAGGGAAACTAACAGCAGATCGCTCACAGGCTCTGGTGAGAAATGTCTGGGTTAATTCATATACAATGATTCCAGCAGTATCTGGTGCGTGATACCCTCTAAAGGAGGGTTCACCTTTATTCCTCAGGAATCAAGCATTTTCCTTGTGAAAACTGAAACAATACAGACAAAGCTGAAGCTCCCTTTGATAACCTCTCATCTCCACTTCTACCCTTGGCCTCTTCAGTCTCCTACTGAGGAAGAAGTGTCTTTCCTGATGTGTTGTTACGTATGTTATGGTTGCTCTATGCATCTTTTTACATGAATCCTATCATACTGTGTGTTTCATTCATCCAAGAAACACAGCAGTGGACAAGACTCCTGCCTTCATGAGCCTTGTGTTCAAGTCGGAGGACAGTTAACAAGTGAATCCGTGATATACACAGGTGTGGCACATCCATGGTGATGGGGGGTGGGGTCCGGGTGGGGAGGTGCCCAGTACACAGGGGGTCTAGGAAGGTGACACCTGACTAGGGACCTGGAAGAGTCCTGCAGCTTGCTTTTCCCCAGTCCTTACATCCTAAGCGTCTCTGATGGCTTTAGACACCAACCCCTCTCATCTTTTTCCAGATGCTTCCATGGTCATTTAGTCATTTCCTGCATTAGTGGGCTTTCTTGGTTGATTTCCTTCAATGACACATTTGCAGCCAACAGCTGGGCTAAGCCCCTCGGCCTGGGAGGGAGGCTTCTCTGGAACGGAGAGAAAGTGCACGTGGCGGGTACGCTCAGGTCCACGCCAACCACCGTTTCTGCAGAGCCTCCCACCACCGGGCCCTCCCCTCTCCCCACCTGGTCACGCCTGTCTCCCTTCCGCTACCTGTTCTGCATTCTCCTGCCCTCTCTGACCATTCGGCTTGCTTTATACATCGTTCTTTTCTCATCAACGCTGCCTCTCTCTTTCCACTCTGCTATGAGGACCCTTTTTGGGGGCATCTGCCCACCTTCGGGATCAGTGATTAGGGCAGAGTCCTCAGAGGGCCTTCTGAGGGGCACTTGGGAAGGACTGCTGATTTCTTCCTTCCCTAGGCCTCCGCCGGGCGCCCAGGGTTAGGCAACGATGCTCCGACCTCCCAGAGTCACGGGTCCTCGCTTCCCAGGAGCGAGAAGCGCTCCCTCCTGCTCCCTCCTGGTGCTCCTGCCGCCCCCTGCTACCCTTGCGAGCTGCACCCTGGACCTGAGCCAGCTCTGACCCCCGAGGACCCCCCATCCCTCTCTGTTTCCAGGCCTCTGGTAATTGGGGTCCCAGGACCCTCCCACCTTTGTCAGGGGCGCGCCTCTCATTCTCAGGCTGAGATGCGCGGTGGCAGACAGCCGCTGCGCATCCCGTTCTCAGCGCCAAGGGGCGGGGACCCTGGATAACTTCATTATCCGGCTGTGCTGAGGCCAGGGTGGACATGGCGGGGAATGTCAGCAAGGAGGGCGTGGACTTTTCTGGGAATTTGAAGAATCTGCCTGCACCGAGGCTGGGAGGAGAGAAAAAGTGTGTTCAGCCCTGTGAGACTATGCTTTATTTCCAAGGAGTCCAGCAGACTGGCTAATCACCCCCAACCAGGACTTTAGAATGAATTTGCTCTGGGGAGGTCATGGAGGCAGGCCTACTATGTGCAGAGTGAGACACGGGGTAATGCCACGTGTAGTTTCTGCCACTCAGGGCCTGATCAGGCTTACACACGTGGGTGGTGATTACCTGTCAAAGCTGGGAGGGCTCCCCAAATGTGCTGGTATCTCCAGAAGGGAAATGGGATAGAGTGTATTTTGGCTACTGAGATGGCAGGAATATTTGCTAGTCAGCAGATGATTTTTTTTTTTAAATGATAAGTTTGGATGAACCATCAGGATTAGTCTCTCTTCCTCCCTGTCATCACCACCACCATCATCATTATTTAAGTCAGAGATCAGGAAACTACAGCCTGCTGGCCAAGTCAGGCCTCTTGCCTGTTTTTTTAAATAAAGTTTTGTTGAAACACAGCCAGGTTTATCTGTTTACGTATCATCTACAGCTGCTTTTGGACTGTGAGGGTGGACTTGAGCAGTTGCAATGGAGATTATAGCTTGTAAAGTCTACAGTATTTAGTATTTGGCTCTTTGCAGAGGAAGTTTTGTGTCTTGATCTGAACTAATATATTCTGAGCGTTTACTATGTCCAGTGGTCTCCTCTATTACTCTACACATATTATTAACTCCTGTAAGCTTCAAAAGCCTTTGTGGAAAAAAAAAACTACAATGAAATACCACTATACTCTTCTGACTGGAACAGTGTATGAGGGAGGCTTCTGGGGGTTGGCACTGCTCTATAATTTGACCTCGGTGGCAGTTACACAGATGCACACTGTGAAAATTTCCTGAGCCATCCACCTAGGATCCATGTACCTCACCTGACTGCAGTTCAACAAAGCGGAACTAGAGAAAGTATGGCCTGGGGAACGGCCTAGGGGCTTCCCTGGTGGCTCAGATGGGAAAGAAACTGCCTGCAATGCAGGAGACACGGATTCGATCCCTGAGTCGGGAAGATCCCTTGGAGAAGGAAATGGCAACCCACTCCAGTAACCTTGCCAGGAGAATCCCATGGACAGGGCTACAGTCCATGGGGTTGCAAAGAGTCAGACATGACTGAGCGCCTAACACACATACATATGGGGAAGGAGGAGGTTAAGGTATAGAATACGATACAACAAGAATGGAGGAGCTACACTCACAAGTAAGAACATGGGTGTATTTCAGCAAAGCATTACGCAAAAGAAGCGGGATACAGAATTAATCTACGATGCTGGAAGTCTGAGTGACAGAGGTCCTTGTAGGAGGGGTGGTTGATGGAAGGAGTTACACAAGGGGACCGTCTGGGCCTGGTGGCAACATCGCTTCTTGACCTCTGTGATGCTGGTTACATGCATCTGTTCAGTTCGTGAAGAGTCATTAAACTGTATGTTCTCTATGCACGCTTTCTATAACAAATGTCTGCCTTGGCAAAATGTTGTAAAATAATGCTTTCATATCACCTGGTGCCTGTTAGAATGGTGAGCATCAGGAAGACAAGAGATGACAAGTGTTGGTGGGGATGTGGAGGGAAGGGAAGCTCTGTGGACTGCTGGTGGAATGTAAGCTGATGTAGCTACTACAGAAAACAGCAAGGAGGTTCCTCAAAAAATTAAAAATAGAACTACTCTATGATCTGGGGATTCCACTTCGGGGTATTTATCCAAAGGAAGTGAAAACCGGATCTTGAAGGGATATCTGCACTCTCCTGTTTATTGCAGCGTTAGTCCCAGCAGCCTGGGTACGCAAACAACCCGAGCGTCCTCAGTGATGAATGGATAGAGACGATGCAGTGTACACACACACACACACACACACAGAGGAATATTAGTCCATCACGAGAAAGAAGGAAATCCTGGCTATTTGCTACAACATGGAAATTATGCTAAGTGACTGAAGTCAATCAGAGAAAGACAAATATTGTGTGATACCACAAAGTATACATGGAGTCCGAAAGAGGTAAACTCATGAAAACAGAAAGTAGAATGGGTTCTCCCAGGGGCTGAGGGATGGGAGAACTGGGGAGATGCTGTTTAAGGGTACACACCTACAGCCAGTGAATGAGGAAGTTCTGGAGGTCTCATGCATAGCACAGAGATTAGAGGCAACAGTACCGGATTATAATGAATTTGAGCAAAACCTGGGAGATAGTGGAGGACAGAGGAGCCTGGTGTGCTATAGTCCATGGGTCACAAAGAGTCGCACAAGACTTAGCAACTGAACAACAGTTGTATTATAAACATTAGACTTGCCAAGAGACTAGGTCTTAATTATTTCCCCCAAAAAGGAAAAGATAATTCTGCAACATGATAAAGCTTTAGCTGACATGACCGCACACACTGCATTATATGTATGCACTGAACCAACGTGTTGTACATGTTAAATTCACAGTGTTATATGTCAAATATATTTCAATTGAAAAAACCCAACACTCTTATATTGCCATTTGCAACCACAAAGAATGACCTAGTGTTATACTTGGTGAAGTAAGTCAGAAGAAGACAAATATTAATATCATATGATACTACTTTATGTGGAATCTAAAAAAAAATACAAATGAATCTATATAGAAGACAGAAAAAGACCCACAGACATAGAAGACAAACCTATAGTTATCAAAGGGGAAAGCATTGGGGGGAAGGATAAATTAGGAGTATGGGATTAATAGACACTCCACATAAAATAGGTAAGCAACAGAAATTTACTGTATGCCACAGGAAATTATAGTCCATACTTGTGATGCTGGTTACATGCATCTGTTCAGTTCGTGAAGAGTCATTAAACTGTATGTTCTCTATGCACGCTTTCTATAACAAATGTCTGCCTTGGCAAAATGTTGTAAAATAATGCTTTCATATCACCTGGTGCCTGTTAGAATGGTGAGCATCAGGAAGACAAGAGATGACAAGTGTTGGTGGGGATGTGGAGGGAAGGGAAGCTCTGTGGACTGCTGGTGGAATGTAAGCTGATGTAGCTACTACAGAAAACAGCAAGGAGGTTCCTCAAAAAATTAAAAATAGAACTACTCTATGATCTGGGGATTCCACTTCGGGGTATTTATCCAAAGGAAGTGAAAACCGGATCTTGAAGGGATATCTGCACTCTCCTGTTTATTGCAGCGTTAGTCCCAGCAGCCTGGGTACGCAAACAACCCGAGCGTCCTCAGTGATGAATGGATAGAGACGATGCAGTGTACACACACACACACACACACACACAGAGGAATATTAGTCCATCACGAGAAAGAAGGAAATCCTGGCTATTTGCTACAACATGGAAATTATGCTAAGTGACTGAAGTCAATCAGAGAAAGACAAATATTGTGTGATACCACAAAGTATACATGGAGTCCGAAAGAGGTAAACTCATGAAAACAGAAAGTAGAATGGGTTCTCCCAGGGGCTGAGGGATGGGAGAACTGGGGAGATGCTGTTTAAGGGTACACACCTACAGCCAGTGAATGAGGAAGTTCTGGAGGTCTCATGCATAGCACAGAGATTAGAGGCAACAGTACCGGATTATAATGAATTTGAGCAAAACCTGGGAGATAGTGGAGGACAGAGGAGCCTGGTGTGCTATAGTCCATGGGTCACAAAGAGTCGCACAAGACTTAGCAACTGAACAACAGTTGTATTATAAACATTAGACTTGCCAAGAGACTAGGTCTTAATTATTTCCCCCAAAAAGGAAAAGATAATTCTGCAACATGATAAAGCTTTAGCTGACATGACCGCACACACTGCATTATATGTATGCACTGAACCAACGTGTTGTACATGTTAAATTCACAGTGTTATATGTCAAATATATTTCAATTGAAAAAACCCAACACTCTTATATTGCCATTTGCAACCACAAAGAATGACCTAGTGTTATACTTGGTGAAGTAAGTCAGAAGAAGACAAATATTAATATCATATGATACTACTTTATGTGGAATCTAAAAAAAAATACAAATGAATCTATATAGAAGACAGAAAAAGACCCACAGACATAGAAGACAAACCTATAGTTATCAAAGGGGAAAGCATTGGGGGGAAGGATAAATTAGGAGTATGGGATTAATAGACACTCCACATAAAATAGGTAAGCAACAGAAATTTACTGTATGCCACAGGAAATTATAGTCCATACTTTGAAATGACTTATAATGAAAAATAATCTGGAAAACATAACTGCATCACTTTGCTGTATCATTAAAACTAATTGCAATATCGTAAATCAACTATCCTTGTTGTTGTTCAGTCGCTAAATTGTGTCCAACTCTGTGCAACCCCCTGGACTGTAGCCCACCAGGCTCCTCTGTCCATGGGATTTCCCAGACAAGAATACCAGAGTGGGTTGCCATTTCCTTCTCCAGGGGATCTTTCCAATCCAGGGATTGAACCTGCATCTCCTGCTTGGCAGGTGGGTTCTTTTACCACTGAGCCATTTGAGAAGTCTTAAATCAACTATAGTTTGATTAAAAAAAAAAAGAAAAATGAAACAATACTCTTAGGAACAGAGACTATTATTTGAGAAATGAAGGAGCTGAAGCAGAGGGTGTCAGTAGGCTGTCAGAGTCTCATGTGTAAGTCACGATCTGAACCCAGACAGTTGGGCTCCCATGTCCCGATCCCCAGGGCTGAGCCCCACTGCCACCCCAGCCAGGAAAGGGGACTCACCTTGGAGTAATCAAAGCCGTGTTTCTCCTTCACTCCATTCCGACACAGAGTGTAGTTATAAAAGCGGGAGTTTTTGAGGAGGCCAACCCATTCCTTCCAGCCTGGCGGCACGTAGGAGCCGTTGTATTCATTAAGGTACTTCCCGAAGAAAGCTGGAGGGGAGAGGCACCAGGAAGCCACGTGAGGTTGCAGAGAGCAAAAGCCTTCTCTTGGCACCACTCAGTAGAAATTTCTAAACCACGCCAGGCCAGGACGTGGAGACAGCACTGCCCCCTGAACCACAGAGCCCCTTGCCAGCAAGTGCAGTCCGTGACCCTCTTCTCAAATGTTTTCACATGCAGAGAATAAAATACACAGGATTGCAGAGAAAATCAATTGTTTTGGAAAATCAGTTATCAAAGTATTAAGAGTTTGCCATTGAGTAATGGGTCCTTAAAAAAAAAATGAAGATGCTAAACACAAGCCTTGTAAAAAAGTGATCATTTCAAAGTAGTGGTGAGTGAGAATTGTTTTGTAAAAATATTTCTTTATTTGGCTGCACTGGGTCTTAGCTGCAGCATGTGGAATCTTTAGTTGCAGCATGTGAGATCCAGTTCCCTGACCAGGGACTGAGCTGTGTGGAGTCTTAGCCACTGGACCACCAGGGAAGTCCTGAGGGAGAATATTTTATTTTGCAAGATCTCCAGCAACTGAATGGAATACTGAAATATCAGTGATTTCTACAGATGACAAATTATAGATTCTGCTGACATGCCACAGTTAGAGGCCTACATTCCTAATTGAAGCAAATGTCAAGTGTCAGTTGTAGGTCAGTGAAAATAAGAGTCTAGTTTTTTACCGCTCAGGTTTATGGATCCCCTTGGATTCTATCTACGACTCAGTGACCAGAAGGGCTAACAGTAAAAAAAAAAAAAAATTGTCCAAGGCCAGTCACTGGTGGGGGCTTGGAGCATCTGGAGCTCTCACACGCTGCCAGCGGATGTGCAGACCGATTCCGGCATGGAAAGAAAACTGTTTGCTAGTATCCGTTAAACTTGATCATAGTCATAGCTTCTGACCCAGCCATATGAATCCTGGGTGTTCATTTAGAAGAAGTGCATTCATACGTTCACCCAAAGTCACAGGTTCACAGCAGCACTATTCATGATAGCAAATAACTAGAAACAGAACCGATATCCATCTGTGCACGAGTGGGGAGACAGGCCCACCTTGGTGGCTAAGAATCCACCTGCCAGGGCGGGGGACATGCGCTCGATCCCCGGTCCAGGAAGACCCCACACGCCGCGGGGCAGCCAAGCCCTTGTTCTTGACAGCCTGCGCTTCTCTGCAGAAGCCACGCAGTGAGGAGCCCGTGCTGATTCCAGAGTAGCCCCTACTCATGGCAACGAGAGAAAGCCCGTGGCAACGAGGATGCTGTGCTGCCACGAACAACAAACAAACAAACAACTCCAATTAACAAAGAAGAATGCAGAAATACAATGCATGTTTCTATACCCGAGTATGTATAGAAACAAGGAAAATACTAGTGCCATGTTTGCTAACACGGATGAGTCACGACAACCAAACAGTGTTAAGAGAGATAAGCCAGATATAATTGTATCACTGCATGATCCCATTTACATCAAGTTCAAAGCCAGGCAAAAGGAGTCTATGGCTTTGGGAAGAAAAGCAGTGGTTATTGCTGGATGTGGAGGAAAGGTGAATGGAAGGGGACTTTCAGGTGATGATGGTCTTGTTCTGTTGCTGGGACACAGGCGGTTCAGCTGGTGAAACTCCACGGGGCTGGGCGTTTACAGCACAGCGTATCTCTGCATGCCTGCTCCCCACCACCAGCAAGGCTCACTTGAAAAAATTTTATCCTGATTCATCCAGACTGGGACATACCCTAAACTCTCTGTGGGCAGTGAGGTGACACAAGATTTTTGAGATATTTTTGGTTCTTTGTATCTTCCTCAATAAGCAAGGACAATTTTAAATAATTATGACCTATAAGGCCATTTTTTTTTTTTTTTTAGCAATGGACAAATCTGTTAGAGTTTTTCCAGAGGCCAGGCCAGCCCTGTCTTCCAGATGAGAACACTGGGGCTCCAAGACACTCAGGACCACTGCTAAGAGCTCAGGTCATGGAAGGGATTTATAGAGATCCTGCAAGCTGGGTGCTGAGTACTGTTCCTTGCAAATAGCGAGTGTCCAGTGGGTGTCAGTTCAGAGCCTAAGATGAGAAGAGAGACGGAGATGAGCGCTGAAGAATTGATGCTTTTGACCTATGGTGCTGGAGAAGACTCTTGAGAGTGCCTTGGACTGCAAGGAGATCCAACCAGTCCATCCTAAAGGAAATCAACCCTGAATATTCATGGGAAGGACTGATGCTGAAGCTTCAATACTTTGGCCACCTGATGTGAAGAACTGACCCCTAGAAAAGACCCTGATGCTGAGAAAGACCAAGGGCAGGAGAAGAACGGGGGAAGTTGGTTGGATGGCATCACTGACTCAATGGACATGAGTGGGAGCAAGCTCCAGGAGATGGTGAAGGACAGGGAGACCTGGTGTGCTGCAGGCTCTGGGGTCACAGAGACTCAGACATGACTTAGTGACTGAACAACAGAGGAGGGGGGAGTGGGCAGGGGCTGGGCTACGATGCCAGCAGAGGTAAGATGCGGCCATCCACTCAGAACTTCTAGAAAGCATGGAGGCCCGCTTGAGTCCTATTGGCTCAGAGGAGGGGGGCTGGGCCAGGAGAAGCTGCTGTGGAGCGGAGCCCTCTCTGGGGTTTCCCTGGAGGCCTGGCAGGTGGCTGGCACTGCCCAGGGGTAGGAAGAGCCCTGCTCATCCACAAACACCAGATCCGCACATCCCCCCGGGCACAAGGCAAAGGGGAGTGTTTCCATTAGATCCCCACTCCTGCACATAGAACCAAAAGGGAGTGATCCTGAGGAAGGAGTGATGAACTGCCTCCTAGAAAGATGCTGGCGTGAGGAGTTGGTGGAAACAGGGAGGACCCCCATCGATCCGGGGGTCCGGTGGAGCCTCCCTTCACATGGGAGGACGGTGCAGAAATGACTGGAAAGAAGCCCCGGGCTGCTGGGGGCTGGAAAACCGGCTTACATCCAGTCTTTACAGAGGGAAAGGTAAGCAGGTGATGGGGGCCCAATTTAACAGTGACTGCACGTCCCGGCTGGGTGTCGGGGCATCAAAGACTGAACTGCCAGCTGGAGGCAAGAGGCAGCTGGAAAGTATCAGGTGAGCTGAAGGCTGGAGCCTCTTTCTCGAGAACGTCCCCTTCTAGAGGCTTGCTGCATTCGCCCTGTAAAGCAGTGACTGAGCCGCGGGCAGCTTTGCCCTTAGACACAGCAGGGTCTGCAGGCGTCTCAGGTTTATCACAACCTGGGGAGGCGGGCGCTGGTGGCTTCTAGTGGCTGGAGGCCAGGGAGGCTGCTAAGCATTTGACAGAGCTCAGGACGGCCCCTCCCGCAGAGAATCACCTGGCACCTAGTGTCAATAGCTTGGAGTTGAAAGAAAACCCTGATTTAAAATAACTCCACCCAACTCCAGTACTCTTGCCTGGAAAATCCCATGGATGGAGGAGCCTGGTAGGCTGCAGTCCATGGGGTCGCTAAGAGTTGGACATGACTGAGCGACTTCACTTTCACTTTTCACTTTCACGCATTGGAGAAGGAAATGGCAACCCACTCCAGTGTTCTTGCCTGGAGAATCCCAGGGATGGGGGAACCTGGTGGGCTGGCGTCTATGGGGTCACACAGGGTCGGACATGACTGAGGTGACTTAGCAGCAGCCACCCAACTCTCAGCATCTCCTTCCCGCCAGTAAAAGAACCAACTTGTGAGAGCTGAGAAAGTACCTGGAGACCAAGTAC
>SJYC01091302.1:0-31211 GCA_006408675.1 Madoqua kirkii
AAGAGTCTAGTTTTTTACCGCTCAGGTTTATGGATCCCCTTGGATTCTATCTACGACTCAGTGACCAGAAGGGCTAACAGTAAAAAAAAAAAAAAATTGTCCAAGGCCAGTCACTGGTGGGGGCTTGGAGCATCTGGAGCTCTCACACGCTGCCAGCGGATGTGCAGACCGATTCCGGCATGGAAAGAAAACTGTTTGCTAGTATCCGTTAAACTTGATCATAGTCATAGCTTCTGACCCAGCCATATGAATCCTGGGTGTTCATTTAGAAGAAGTGCATTCATACGTTCACCCAAAGTCACAGGTTCACAGCAGCACTATTCATGATAGCAAATAACTAGAAACAGAACCGATATCCATCTGTGCACGAGTGGGGAGACAGGCCCACCTTGGTGGCTAAGAATCCACCTGCCAGGGCGGGGGACATGCGCTCGATCCCCGGTCCAGGAAGACCCCACACGCCGCGGGGCAGCCAAGCCCTTGTTCTTGACAGCCTGCGCTTCTCTGCAGAAGCCACGCAGTGAGGAGCCCGTGCTGATTCCAGAGTAGCCCCTACTCATGGCAACGAGAGAAAGCCCGTGGCAACGAGGATGCTGTGCTGCCACGAACAACAAACAAACAAACAACTCCAATTAACAAAGAAGAATGCAGAAATACAATGCATGTTTCTATACCCGAGTATGTATAGAAACAAGGAAAATACTAGTGCCATGTTTGCTAACACGGATGAGTCACGACAACCAAACAGTGTTAAGAGAGATAAGCCAGATATAATTGTATCACTGCATGATCCCATTTACATCAAGTTCAAAGCCAGGCAAAAGGAGTCTATGGCTTTGGGAAGAAAAGCAGTGGTTATTGCTGGATGTGGAGGAAAGGTGAATGGAAGGGGACTTTTCAGGTGATGATGGTCTTGTTCTGTTGCTGGGACACAGGCGGTTCAGCTGGTGAAACTCCACGGGGCTGGGCGTTTACAGCACAGCGTATCTCTGCATGCCTGCTCCCCACCACCAGCAAGGCTCACTTGAAAAAATTTTATCCTGATTCATCCAGACTGGGACATACCCTAAACTCTCTGTGGGCAGTGAGGTGACACAAGATTTTTGAGATATTTTTGGTTCTTTGTATCTTCCTCAATAAGCAAGGACAATTTTAAATAATTATGACCTATAAGGCCATTTTTTTTTTTTTTTTAGCAATGGACAAATCTGTTAGAGTTTTTCCAGAGGCCAGGCCAGCCCTGTCTTCCAGATGAGAACACTGGGGCTCCAAGACACTCAGGACCACTGCTAAGAGCTCAGGTCATGGAAGGGATTTATAGAGATCCTGCAAGCTGGGTGCTGAGTACTGTTCCTTGCAAATAGCGAGTGTCCAGTGGGTGTCAGTTCAGAGCCTAAGATGAGAAGAGAGACGGAGATGAGCGCTGAAGAATTGATGCTTTTGACCTATGGTGCTGGAGAAGACTCTTGAGAGTGCCTTGGACTGCAAGGAGATCCAACCAGTCCATCCTAAAGGAAATCAACCCTGAATATTCATGGGAAGGACTGATGCTGAAGCTTCAATACTTTGGCCACCTGATGTGAAGAACTGACCCCTAGAAAAGACCCTGATGCTGAGAAAGACCAAGGGCAGGAGAAGAACGGGGGAAGTTGGTTGGATGGCATCACTGACTCAATGGACATGAGTGGGAGCAAGCTCCAGGAGATGGTGAAGGACAGGGAGACCTGGTGTGCTGCAGGCTCTGGGGTCACAGAGACTCAGACATGACTTAGTGACTGAACAACAGAGGAGGGGGGAGTGGGCAGGGGCTGGGCTACGATGCCAGCAGAGGTAAGATGCGGCCATCCACTCAGAACTTCTAGAAAGCATGGAGGCCCGCTTGAGTCCTATTGGCTCAGAGGAGGGGGGCTGGGCCAGGAGAAGCTGCTGTGGAGCGGAGCCCTCTCTGGGGTTTCCCTGGAGGCCTGGCAGGTGGCTGGCACTGCCCAGGGGTAGGAAGAGCCCTGCTCATCCACAAACACCAGATCCGCACATCCCCCCGGGCACAAGGCAAAGGGGAGTGTTTCCATTAGATCCCCACTCCTGCACATAGAACCAAAAGGGAGTGCTCCTGAGGAAGGAGTGATGAACTGCCTCCTAGAAAGATGCTGGCGTGAGGAGTTGGTGGAAACAGGGAGGACCCCCATCGATCCGGGGGTCCGGTGGAGCCTCCCTTCACATGGGAGGACGGTGCAGAAATGACTGGAAAGAAGCCCCGGGCTGCTGGGGGCTGGAAAACCGGCTTACATCCAGTCTTTACAGAGGGAAAGGTAAGCAGGTGATGGGGGCCCAATTTAACAGTGACTGCACGTCCCGGCTGGGTGTCGGGGCATCAAAGACTGAACTGCCAGCTGGAGGCAAGAGGCAGCTGGAAAGTATCAGGTGAGCTGAAGGCTGGAGCCTCTTTCTCGAGAACGTCCCCTTCTAGAGGCTTGCTGCATTCGCCCTGTAAAGCAGTGACTGAGCCGCGGGCAGCTTTGCCCCTTAGACACAGCAGGGTCTGCAGGCGTCTCAGGTTTATCACAACCTGGGGAGGCGGGCGCTGGTGGCTTCTAGTGGCTGGAGGCCAGGGAGGCTGCTAAGCATTTGACAGAGCTCAGGACGGCCCCTCCCGCAGAGAATCACCTGGCACCTAGTGTCAATAGCTTGGAGTTGAAAGAAAACCCTGATTTAAAATAACTCCACCCAACTCCAGTACTCTTGCCTGGAAAATCCCATGGATGGAGGAGCCTGGTAGGCTGCAGTCCATGGGGTCGCTAAGAGTTGGACATGACTGAGCGACTTCACTTTCACTTTTCACTTTCACGCATTGGAGAAGGAAATGGCAACCCACTCCAGTGTTCTTGCCTGGAGAATCCCAGGGATGGGGGAACCTGGTGGGCTGGCGTCTATGGGGTCACACAGGGTCGGACATGACTGAGGTGACTTAGCAGCAGCCACCCAACTCTCAGCATCTCCTTCCCGCCAGTAAAAGAACCAACTTGTGAGAGCTGAGAAAGTACCTGGAGACCAAGTACAGCCCAAGAAACAAGATCTGCAGAGTCTCAGTGACCTTACTCCTCACTTCTGATTTCCTTTCCATAATTGGGGAGCTGTACTCTGCTAACATGGCTGGCCTCTCTCCATGGTTTCCTGTTCCTCCTCCTCCAGGAAGACTGTTCCTAGGGGCAGCAAACCTTCCTGTAAAGGCCCAAAGTAAATATTTTAGGCTTCCTGGGCCAGATAGTCCCTATTGCAACTATTCAACCCTGCTGTTGCATGGAACAGTCATAGACAATTGAGTAAGGCTCTGTTTCAATAAAACTTTATTTACAAAGGCAGAAAGAGGACCGGATCTGGCTCATGGACTGCAGTTTGCTAACCCTAAGCACATATGTCTGGTGAGTTTGAAGGGACAAAGTGGATATGCAAACCCCAACCCTTCCTTTACCATCTGTAAGGAGTGAGTTACCTTCAGGCAATGCTAGCTCAAGGGGGCTTGGCTCAGTGAGAAGTCTGTCTGACTCTGGAGTTTAGCATCAGGAAGCCCAACTGCCCTCAGAAGGAAGCCAGGTCCTCAAACCTGGCCTTTATCAGATTCCTCCAAGTGCTATTTTAACATCCATCTGCTGACTCCTTAATTTTATTCCTCATTTGGTTCAAAATTTCAACAAGGAAGAAGGGGACTTTAATAAGACCAACACTTTGTAATGACAAACAATATTGGTGGTGATGTAAATGTTTTCTTTTGAAACAAAGTGAAGTAAAAAGAGTAAAACAATTGAGAGAAAATATTAAGTGAATGATAGAATCAGTGTCCTGGGCATGTAAAAATCAATATATTCATTTAACAACTATTTATTAAACACTAAGGAGCTGGAGCTGTCTGCACCACTGGAAACATGGCAGCAAAGAAGACCCACAGGCCCCCTGGCCTCACGGGGCTCACAGTCTGTGCGTCTGTGGGGTGACTGTGACAAGTGCAGAGAGTGATGTTGGTGACAACAGTGATGAAGAAAATAAAGGAGAATGATGCAGCAGAGTGGCCAGAGACGGGCCATGGGAGGCACCCCTGGGCCAGGTGTTCAGGGGAGGGCTCTTGGAGGAACGATGAGAATGAGAGCGACGTCGGGAACACAAGGAAAACGCTCCAGGCCGAGAGCACAGCAAGTGCAAAGGTCCCGAGGCAGGAACGAGCTCGGGAGCACACATCCTCCGCGATACTAGATGCCATAGCTCGCACTTCGTGTGTATTTTTCTGGAAACAGTCCACAGCTTTTGACGTATTTTGAAAGGAACCCAAGACAAGTCATTTAAGAAGCACTGAACTTCACTCTCTTGGTTTGCAGAAGAGTGAATGAAAGTCCAGAGAAGGAGGTTCAGTGACTCCGCGCTGGGGGAACTAGGGTCCCTCCCAGATCTCCCCAGTCCCCAGCTCATGATCCTACTGGTTTGTCCCTGAAGACCTGGTCCAAGGTCTTTCTGATGAATGTGTAACTTAGAATGCTAAAGAGCCTAAATTCTTGGCCCAGCTGGTGGGATAAATATTTCTTGGGTGGTGGGAGGAGGGATGACTTTGGAAGCCCACCTCTGCCTATTATGGTCCAGTGCTATGGGTGTCAACACGTCCAGAGCTATTTCCTCTGTTAGAATCTCCTCTTTCACATCTCTAACCTCCAGCCTTTGAAAGCTCCAGACTTTATTATTCAGCCTCCACAAGGCCCTAGAAAACAGGGCTTCAGTCAAAGGCTTTCAGTGCCAAATTAGATTTTGTTCTCATTTGATTAGATTTCCCCAAGGCAGTTTTTTAACTGGCTATTCCAGCACCAGTGAAGGTGGGAGAAGCGAATTAGTGTGGGCCCTGGGGCTCTGAGGCTGGGAGATAAGGGCGGAGAATGAGCTAGAAGTAACATCAAGATTAAAAATACAGACCATGTCACGGTTGGAGTCTGAAGTCGCTGAACCTTCACTGCTAGGACGGTGTAAAAGGAAGACCAAACTGGGAGCTGGTGAACGGGTGGAACAAATTGGCAAGCAGATTATGAGGATTAAACGCCAGGCCAGGAAAGATCGCTGACCACGTGCCGGCTGAGGGCTGCCCCTAGGACGTAGGGCTGGTATCAATAGAAAGGACAACGCACTTGCTGGCTCCTGCGTACCAGAAACTGGGTACAAATTTACACCTGGCAACAGAGACTTCAGTTTCGCGCTGTGATTCTTTGGGTCCCACCACTTCCTTACGTAAATAGACAGCGGCTGCATGCATAATCTCAGTCTGACCAATCAGAGTGCTACATTCCCTTGGCTACTGCCATTGGCTCAGGGATGCACATGTGACCCAAGTTCGGCCAATGAGAATCAGACTTGGGATTTTAGGGCACTGGCGACTTCCCTTTCGCTTTTCACTTTCACGCATTGGAGAAGGAAATGGGAAGCCACTCCAGTGTTCTTGCCTGGAGAATCCCAGGGACGGGGGAGCCTGGTGGGCTGCCGTCTGTGGTGTCGCACAGAATCGGACATGACTGAAGCGACTTAGCAGCAGTAGCAGCAGGGGAAGGAGCTAAGTTTTTCTTTCATGGAGCTTGAAGCTGGTGGGCTATAAGCTTGAAACTGCCAGCAGCCATCTTGCTACTAAGAGGGGGGGCGTCTGTTTGAAGGTTAAGCAACATGGAAGAAAGCATCAGAGGTGAGAGACGGAAAGAGAGAGAGGTGGAGAGAGGAATATCCTTGAGTCCCTGTGTCCACTCTTACCTGAAGTCACCTTTAATGGCAGCGTTTTCAGTTATGTCGTGTTTGCCAACATTAGGGGACACTGGACAGTTGTCACAAACAGCATCAAGTGGGCAGAGGTCAGGGATGCTGGTAAACATCCTGTAAGTCACAGGACAGCTCTCCAGGAAAAAGAATTATCTGGCCCAACACATCAGCAGTGCCAAGGCTGAGAAATCCCAAGGTAGGTCAACTAATAAATCCTAGCACTCCATTTTTGTTGTTGTTTGTTTGCTTAATTCGTTTCCGGTTGAGGTCTTTCCCCAGCAGTTAAAAGGCCCAAGGAAAAGACGATGACATGCGTAGCCAGAGCAGGGTGCTGGCAAACCGATCAGGCCTGCCCCCCCGCTCTTGTAGACAGTTTCATTGGAGCACAGCCGCACTCATTTGTTTCGGTATTATTATGGCTGCTGGCACGCTACAAAGGCAGAGTGGGATTGCTGAACGGAGGCCATGTGGCTGCAAGTCCAAAATATTTACTATCTGGCCCTGCAGGAAAAGTTTTCTAACCCTTGGTGTAGAGCAAAATTCCCTGTGTGGGATGAAGGACCCTCTGATTTAAAACAGGGCTGTGGTGACTTGGAAGAAGAATGCCAGTTCAGCAGAAGCAGGCTCTGAACTGGGCCAGGATGGTAGGGGTCCCACAGTGTGAAGGAACACAGCAAGGAGGCTGGCATGACAACCGGACAGGAGCAGCCAGTTACAGGCTGTCCGTGTGCATGCGTCATCCTGGTACACACAAATGTGGTATGTACACCAACGGAACATGACTCAGCCACGAAAAGGAACAACACTGTCATTTGTAGAGATGTGGACACACCTAGACTAGACCTAGACTTACGTCATACAGACATAAGTCAGAAAGAGAGAAACAATACCATATATTAATGCATATACGTGGAATCTAGAAAAATGGTACTGAAGAACCTATTTCCAGGGCAGGAAGAGAGATGCAGACATAGGGAGTGGACATGTGGACACAAGGGTCCACCAACGGGAAGGTGGGATGAGCTGGGAGATTAGGATCGACATATATACACTACCATGTGTAAACTAGATAACTAGTGGGAAGCTCATGGACAGCCCAGGGAGCTCAGCCTGGTGCTCTGTGATGACCTAGAGGGGTAAGAGGGAGGCTCAGGAGGGAGGCATATATGTGTACATACAGCTGATCCACTTTGTTGTCCAGGAGAGACACACCACTGTAAAGCAACTATACTCCAAACACAAAACAAAACACAGTGTCCCACAGCATGGTTCAAACTCAGTTACGGCAGCACAGGAACTGGAACTGCATGAAGTACAAACTTCAAACCTCAGCACGAGCTCCTCTGTCCACAGACCGCTGTGTAAATAACAGATGCGCATCAGGATCGGTCACATCACTTCCCGCAAAGTCTGTCAGTGGCGGCTTGCTGCCCACCCCCTAGTTCATGCACAGATGGCAATGCATGCAGTCCTGTTGCCTTCTTGTCTCCCAGAGACACAGCTGTACGACATTTTACAAAAGTGGATGATCAAAAGGAGAGAGCTGGCCACCGGAGGCCAGAGTGCAGCCAGTAAACAAAGGGTTAAAGCGCTGAAATCGAAACCCTGAGTTGAATGTCAGTGGAATCGCAGAAGTGGTGGATCAGACCACGGGGCTGCGGACACTCACGGCGGCGTGGGGAACTCCGGATAGGCGGCCAGAGGAAGGCAATCGTGACCCGGATGTAAACGACAAGGACGAGGATGTCTCAGAGGAAGGGATGTTAAAGGGACTCAGAGGTACTTTGCAACCTGAAAGCCGCGTGATCTTGAGCAAGTCGTTTCTCTCATGCCTCAGTCTCTCCATTTATAAAATGGGGACAACAAGAAGTATCTGCCTGGTGGGTGGTGATGAGAACTCATGTGTGTACAGTGCCTAGAAACAAGTGCCCGCTAAGTGTTACAGTTGCATTAGCGCCAATGCACCCATCCCCTCTTGTTCTGTTGATACCGTGTCTAAGGGAGGCCCTGCAGAGACAGAGGTCAGAAGCCAGACCCTCCTCCTCCCCACTTGGAGGGGATTCTTACCCCCACTTCCCTCCCCAGCGCTCTCTCCTGTCCTGCAGGCCCGGGCAGGCGGCTCTGGTTGCAAAGCTGAGGGCCCGCTTCCCCTGCTGGCTGCTGCCTTCTGCATTTGTCTGAGTTAAGTGCTGCTGGGGAACCATTCAGGGTCTGATGGGAGAACCAGGCCCTTTTGTTATCTCTCCCAGCCCCGAATCTAACTGAAATTGCCTCGTAATGATCGCATTTGTGGTCTGTAAAAGCTATGTCTCGCAGCGACCGGAGACTTAAGTGAGCTGGCGGTGAGTCTGGCGCAGGAGCGCAGACGGAGGCATCACTTTGGATTTGGGGGAGATGGAGGGTTTGGGCAGCTGGGGTGAAATAGGCATCCGGGGTCATTCTCTGTGCTGGAGAGTGGGTCAGACCGAGCCAAAGCAGGGCACCACTGTTCTGCGCCTCCAGGCGGCCATTCCCCTTCACTGGGGGTGACGTGGGGGTGATATAGACAAGCAGCCCAGGGGCATCTCTGCAGCCAGACTGTCTGGTCTGCTACTTCCTAACACTCACTTCCAGCAAGTGACTTCACCCTGCTGTGCCTCAGTAGACAAGGATAACAGTTAAGCCCCTGCCTGCTGTCATGTGGAGTTGGGGAAAACCAACATGTGCATGAAACAGAAAATAGTCCCTGGCACGTCCTAAGTACCTGGCAAGTGGCAGCAAGAGGGACTGACCCACCTTCAGGACCCTCGCCTCCCCCACGGCGGGCCATCCAGCGGAACTGTCAATAAGGCTATTTCAAGGGCATTGGAGCCTCTGAATACACATTCAGCCCACACCATCTCCACCCACATCCTACGTTAGAGATAATCGATAAATAACTAAGAATCAAAATATTCTGGAGTGGACTGGTTGATCATGCTACACTTCATTACTTACATTCGAATATAAACAGCTCATTAAATATTTACTCATTTTGATTGGGTAGTTTCCTTCATAATTTGGAGCCAATGGACTGATATCTATACATTTGCATGAATACACACACACACTCTTTTTTTCTTTTAGGTGACCCTTGAAAAGCCACAGCCACTGATTCCTCTTAAATACAAAGATCCCAAGTGTCCATCAAAATGCTCCTTCCCACCCAAAGGGCAGGAGTATGGCTGAGGTTGATCAATCTGACTCTGCCCTGGGATTTTGAATCTTGAGCTACGAGACTTAAAGGTGGGAAAAAGGGTTGGATTTCTGTAACACCCTCCAAGAGACAGTTGCTCAAAAGCTGCAATCTGAATCCTCAGATGCAGTGCTTGGGAATCCAGATTAAAGAGGCAAGGCCTTCAGGGTGATTTAGTCCAAAAGGAGAAATGCATCTTGCTCCTCCATCCTCATTTCTTTGCACACAGAGGAAGCAGCCTCCACCTGGACTCGGTGCCTCTAACCCAGACCCCCTCCCCCCGCCCCTGCCAAGTGTCCAGAGGACCCTTCTGAACCCAAGGCCCTAGTCGTTTTGCTCCAGTGACTCGCCCACCCGTCCTACAACCTTCTGCATGTCCCGTCACTCGCCCCACGGTCCACTCTCTTCTGAACACTCCCGACCTTTCGCTCCTTAAAACGCTTTGAACTTACTGCCTCTCAGGACACTTGCACCTGCTCTTCCTCTGCCTCAGATCCTAGCCTTCTTCCTTCTCACACAGACTGGCTCCTTTTCACTGTGACATCTCGGATCAGATGGCACCTCACCCTGAGAAGGTGTCTGATCGCTGTCCAAGGTCACCCATCCCTCTCACCATGCTATTATCTTCTCCATGGCACTCGGTGCTGAGAGTATCCTGTAGGTGCCTTTGTTTCCCTGTTTATCATCATCTCCCCAGGTGTGCTGGGTCCACAAGGCAGGGGCCTTCTCTGGGTGTTGCAGCCCCAGCCTGGTACCTGGCTAAGCATGGGCACACGGTGACAGCTTCTGACAGGGTGCCTGGGTCAGTGGACTTGGGGAGGGCCCAGGGTCGGGCAGGGTAAGGCTGCCCCATCCAGGGTCTTAAACCTCACACCCTTCCTGGGAGGGCTGGAAAAGCAGCGGCTACAGGTTTTACATTACTTTGCCGACTAAGGTCCATCTAGTCAAGGCTATGGTTTCTCCAGTGGTCATGTATGGATGTGAGAGTTGGACTGTGAAGAAGGCTGAGCACCGAAGAATTGATGCTTTTGAACTGTGGTGTTGGAGAAGACTCTTGAGAGTCCCTTGGACTGCAAGGAGATCCAACCAGTCCATTCTGAAGGAGATCAGCCCTGGGATTTCTTTGGAAGGAATGATGCTAAAGCTGAAACTCCAGTACTTTGTCCACCTCATGCGAAGAGTTGACTCATTGGAAAAGACTCTGATGCTGGGAGGGATTGGGGGCAGGAGGAGAAGGGGATGACAGAGGATGAGATGGCCGGATGGCATCACGGACTCGATGGACATGAGTCAGTGAACTCCGGGAGTTGGTGATGGACAGGGATGCCTGGCGTGCTGTGATTCATGGGGTCGCAAAGAGTTGGACACGACTGAGCGACTGAACTGAACTGACAGGTTTTATTAGAAGGGATTTCTATCACAGTTTTGGCTAGGAGAGAATGCTGCGTGGTGGAAAAAGGCTACACAGAGGGTCTGGTGATGTTAGCCCACGTGCAGAGCATGGGGAATGCGTATCAATCAGCTGGGGCGATCTGCCCTCCTCCAGGGGACACTGGCAATGTCTGGAGTCATTTCTGTTTGTCACAACTAAGGGAGAGGCACACAGCTGACATCTAGTGGGTGGAGGCCAGGGATGCTGCTAAGTACCTCCCCCTCCCCCGGTGCATAGGACCGCCCCACCACAAAGAGCAATCTGCCTCCAAAGCATCAGTGGTGCTGAGATGGAGGAACTCTGTTGGCTACAGTTTCAGAGGTTGTGTGGGTCTCTTGGTGGCGGAGACTGGGGTGCAGTGTGGCTTTGAAGATTTTTTTTTTTTTCCCAGAATCCTAAGGGTCAGGGTTTGAGCCCTGCCTCCTCGGGCAAGTGAGTGTTCCTCTCTGAGCCTCAGTGACTTCATCTATAAAATGGGGGCAGCAGCAGCAAATGAAATCATGTCTGGCAGCTCCAAAAAAAGGAACTGTGAGTTCCCAAAATATAGCTCACTTTCCTTTATGGGGGCGGGAGGATGAGAACTCAGGTCCCTGGAGAAACAAAAATAGTTGTTAGGAACCAGATTCTACTGCATCTTGGAAAATGACAAGGTTCCTTGGAGACTCCAGTAACGAGCTCGGGGAAGGATGTTTATGCTGCACAAAGAGACCGTCTGAGTATGACACGAGAGCAGAGAAGGGCGGGAGAGTGGAGCCGAGCCAATGACAACAAACAGCGTTTGCCAGAGCGATTCAGAAAGGTCAGTGAGACATGAAGTAGAAGCCTGGAAAAGTCCATCTTTCCCAGGACAAACCACCCTGTTTCACACACGAGGAGTTTGGGAAAACGCAAATGGTTCTTCACCCTTCATGACTTCTTCCAAATTCCAGTTGGCCTGTGTCTCTTTCATATGTTTTTGCCATTTTTTAAAAAACTAGATAAGTATTTATTGAACATCTACTTTATACTGTTCTATGTCTGAGGGTGAAACGGTGAACAAAACAGACACACTTATCTGGGTCCAGTGTACTTCACGTCTTTATCCGTCTCTCAGTGAGATGATAATGTTTGGCCATTTTTATGTATCCTTTGGACGGTTAGCAAAACCTAAAAAATTTTTACTTCCGGGTCAGTTCATTTGGTGCCAAACAGGCATCTCAAACAGGAGTTTTGGTTGGCTCCCCTAAAATCGCCTCTCACCCCACCTTCTGGTAAATGCCAGCCACTGTGGCCACCCCCCCGCCCCCCGGGGTCTCCAGCTGCCCTCTCCCCTTCACTGACACACACGCTGATGACATATCACAGAGGCTCCATATTCTGCACACACTCAGCGCTGAGCGCCTCCCACATCTCTCTGGACCAGCGTGGTCCTAGCCACCACCTTCTCTTAGCCTGGACCTCGCTGGGGCCTCCTCCCTGGTCCCAGTGCCTCTCCCATCTAACCTCCAAGCTCCAACCTTCCCATCCAACTGCCTCTGTCGCCAGAAGGGTTCTGTTAAATCACAGACCGGGCCCCGGTTCTGCTCCAAGCCCTTCAACAGCTCCAAGTCACCCTTGAACTCAGAGTCCTTGTCATGGCCCGCAAGGTCCCATGTGATATGCCTCCTGCCCCCTCCCTGCCCCAGCCTCTCCCCTTGGCCTTGGCCCATTTGGCTCCCACTGTGGAGGCCTCCTCCTGTCCTCCCAGCCCCCGGAAGCTCATTTCTGCCTCAGGGACTCTGCCCCTGCTGTTTCCTTTGAAGGAAGCATCGTTTTCAGATGCCTGCATGGACCCTTCCTCCTCTTTCCCAGGCGAACTGCTCCCGGTCACCTTCTGGTAGGTGTCCAAACATCTCCTGAGATGGCCTCTCCCTACTCCGGCTCTCCTCCTTCTCCTGACTTTGTCTTGAACTGAGACTCAGAGTCCACGGTACTTAGCAGCACCTGACAAATCTGTCCTCTGGCTTCTCCCACCTGCTCACCCAACTAGGGCACCTGCTCTGTGAGGGCAGGGGTTTCTGCCTGCCTTGTTCTCACCATGTCTCTACATCGAGAACTGAGTCTGCCAAGCATGAAGGCGTCAGCGAACATTTGTGGAGTGAATGATGAATTGATGGAACCAATGAATGCCCAGGGGAGGCGAGGCCTGCGGGAATCTTGTCCAGCTGAGAGGCTAGCGGATTCCTGTTGCCCGACGCCCAGGGTGCACTGTCTTTGAGCAGAACAGCAGATGGAGTTGTTAGCCTGTTGTCTTTCTTTTTGATTTGTGGCCTCTGATGGGTTGGCCTGGGATCTCCTTCATCCGCACGGAGCAGGGCTTCCCTGTGGGTGCTTTGCAAAACTGAAGAAGGTCCCCAGGCCAGTGTTTGTCAGCAGTGGCAACATCAGTGTCCCTTCAGATCTTAGGAGCTACTGAGGATGCGAATTCATTCACATTGGTTATACCGGGTGATAGTTATCATACTCATACTAGAAATTAACACTGAGAAATTAAAAACACACACATTCATGTAAAAACAGTAATAATGAACCTACGTGTTGGTATGCTGCTGCTGCTGCTAAGTTGCTTCAGTCGTGTCTGATTCTGTGCGACCCCATAGACGGCAGCCCATCAGGCTCCGCCATCCCTGGGATTCCCCAGGCAAGAACACTGGAGTGGGCTGCCATTTCCTTCTCTAATGCGTGAAAGTGAAAAGTGAAAGGGAAGTTGCTCAGTCGTGTATGACTCTTTGCAACCCCATGGACTGCAGCCCCCCAGGCTCTTCTATCCATGGGATTTTCCAGGCAAGAGTACTGGAGTGGGGTGCCATTGCCTTCTCTGCTTGTTGGTATATATATTTCAAAATTACAAATAAACAGATTTTCCCCCAACAGAATAAAATTAGCGAGAAGAGCTGGAGTGTTTTTAAAGTTTTGCAAATCTCTTTGAAAGTGAAAGTCGCTCAGTCATGTCCGACTTTTTGCGACCCCGTGGACTATACAGTCCATGGAATTCTCCAGGCCAGAATACTGGAGTGGGTAGCCTTTCCCTTCTCCAGGGGCTCTTCCCAACCCAAGGATCGAATCCAGGTCTCCCACACTACAGGTGGACTCTTTACCATCTGAGCTATCAGGGAAGCCCTTTAAGGGTTCCCTGAGGGTCTGGTTTAACAGAAGACATCAGGGTTCTCACAGCTACATCTGCAGTCGATGTGTTGTAATTTGTTGTTCTGGTTTTGTTTCGTGAAAAACCCAACCTCGCACAGAAAGGAGGGGGAGTCTTTTCATACCCTTTTTAGGCAGTGGCGGGTCTGCTGTGTACCCATTAGATACACTGTACACATGAAGAAAATGCATGTTAAAAGGCAAACAATGTCTTGGTATTATCATGAAAATGGTTTGCCGCCCAGGGTTCCTGGGGCACACTTTGAAAACCATTGAGTTGGACAGTGATGGCGTTCTGCAACAGCCCAACAAGGCAGGTAATATTTCTGCCCCCATTTTACAGCTGAGGGACAGAAACTGTTGGCAAACCAGCTGGAGAAACTGAGGCACAGAGCCATGACGTCCCCTACGGCCGCCCCAGGTGGCAGAGCTGAGACTGAAGCCTAGGTGGTCATCTCCAGCCCGGCTTTTGGCTACTACCTTGTCCTGCATCTTGGCAGGGCCGTGACCCCAGTCACTGAAGATGGGGGCGTCTCCCACCTGATAGGGTGGGGAGATGCTTTGCAGGGGGTCCTTCAAGCAGATTCAGCCCAATTATTTTCCAATCACTAGTAAAGAATCTGCCTGCCAATGCAGACTCTCGTTCGATCCCTAGGTCAGGATGAGTCCCTGGAGGAGGAAATGGCAACCCACTCCAGTATTTCTGCCTGAAAAACCCCATGGACAGAGGAGCCCTGTGGGCTACAGTCCCTGGGCTGCCAAGAGTCAGATGCAGCTGAGCATGCACTCAGTTTACGCAAAAAGGGGACACACCGCGTGCCACTCCTTGCCGCAACCTTTCCTCTGCCCTTGGCGCTCACCAGCTCCTTTCTTCCTCTCCCCTGGAAGAGAATGTACTCCGTTTACAACAGGGCACATACATGCAAACAAGATACTGGTGCTCCGTGAATGAATGCGATGGGCCAAGAATAAAAGGAGGAGAGGTGTGCTGTGAATGGAGACTCAGGCCCTGCCGATGGGATGTCACAGCATCTGTTGTGTTGCCCAGTGTCCACGTGCTCCTCCTCCGTTGAAACCCAACTGCTAGCTGGCACAAGGCTGCTAGGACAGAGCCGAGAGGCTCAGCCTCGCTCGCAGGTAGACGCGGCCAGGACCAACTTTTGGTGGACGGGCGTGGTGTGTGAGTTCTCGTGAAGGCCCTGCAGGAGGCGGGTGCGCTTCTCCTGTATCTTCTGCTTCCGGCTGGCTGGCTGGATGTGGACGTGGGCAGTCATTTTGGACAAAGCTACTTCCCCAGGGCAGTGCAGCCAGGTGATAGGAACCTGGGCAAGAATCCTGTGTGCCATATCACCCTGGGGCTGTGATGCCAAGCCATCAAGTGAGAGAGAAATCAGCACTTCTCTTCCCTAAATGACTGTTACTTGGGGACTGATGTGCTTGCCTGGAGAATCCCAGGGACGGAGGAGCCCGATGGGCTGCCGTCTATGGGGTCGCACACAGTCGGACACGACTGAAGCGACTTGGCAGCGGCAGCAGCGCCCTAAACAGCAACATCAGTTGTTGTTGAGCTGCTGAGTCGTGTCTGACTCTTTGCGACCTCGCTGACTGTAGCCCGCTGGGCTCCTCTGTCCCTGGGATTTCCCAGGCAAGAATGCTGGAGTGGGTTGCCCTCACCTGGACTTATATTCTAAAACACTGGGGCAGCGGTGGCACAAACACGGCTGGCTACCGCCGTCCCCAGGGTCAGCAATCGGTTCCTGCAAAGAGTCAGACTGAAAATCTCGCTCGGCTCCGTGGCCTCTGGTCCCTGTTGCAGAATCAGCACTGCCACTGCAGCGTGAAAGCGGCCACAGGCGATACAGAAATGAATGGGAGTGACTGTGTTTGAATGAAGTTTTATTTATAAAAACAGTCGACAGACCCCTGTGGGCTATGGGCTGCTGACACTTACCACTCAGGAATGTTGCTAATATTGGTAAGATCATCATCTTAATTTTTTTTTTTTAAAGCTTGGAAATCTGGATTTTGGGGTGAAATTTCCACATTAAAAAAAAAACCCCAACATCTTGTAACTCAAGCACAATAAATTTAGGGTTAGAGTGTGGACTTGGGCTGCTGGCTGCCACGTTGCGAGACCCAAATTTGGTCCTAAGGGTGCAGAATAGTGACTGAGCTGGCCCCGGCCACATTTCCATCCATTCCCACTATCAGGAGAAGGACCCTGAGTTGTGAGACCAGCGCCATCTGTGATTTGGCTTTTGGGGCAGAGGAGAACAAATCCACTAACCTTCTGGGGGCAGAGCTGGGGTCGGCTGAGGAACAAGTGATAAATGAGAAGGAAGAGCTTTTGCAAACTCTAGAATGCTATAAATATTAGATGCAAAATGCCACATGGCTGAAGTCTTTTGTTTTTTTGGCAGACAAATTGGCTGAGGAAGCAGGGCCGGGAAGAAATACATTAAATAAACCCAGAGCTCCAAAGCTCTTAGGGCTGGGACATTTCTGATCTTCTGTAACTGGATCCTTTTAACTTTGGGCTGCTTGCAAGGTTACATGAATCTCCCTCTTCTGCTTTTGAAAAGATACCAAATGTAGATTGCTGCATGAAGTGATAAATCGATGCTGTAAAAGTTCTGGATGCCAGAGATGGGATCCTGCTGAGCTGAGAGCTATGGGAAAATTCATGAGGAAGGTGGGGGCCTGATTATGTATGAAGAAGGCATCCTGGGCTGAAAGCAGAGAGACTGGGGGCCGGGGGAAAGGCCTTCTTTCCACTTGCCTCTTGAAGCGGAACTTGGATTGGGATTTCTAGAGCAGACGTCTGTTTTATTTATCTGCCCAGCACTAATTTCCTATCTTTTGGTGACTGTTTCTGAAGGAACCAACATTTTCCCTCTCTCAGTGATACCTATTCCACGTGAGGCTTTCTCTAGCTCCCAGCTCCTGAGCTGAGCACAGGATCTGGGCCTAGTCAATCAGGGTAGCCCATCTCCCCTGGCCTCTGTGATTGGGTGATGGAGGCTCAGCCAAATTTGCCTGAACTAATTTCAATTACATTTCTTAATGCTGGGAAAGTCAGAGAGTAATCAAAATTCCATTTTGTTTTCATTTTCTGCTTACTTCAAGCCTAACGCTTAAGACTCATCCATTCACTCACATTTTTACTGGGTATCTAACACCTGCCAAAAACTGTTCTTAGATACAGCAATGAACAAAACAGGCGAGAAATAAGTTCAAAACACCTGAGATACGGGTTACAAACGATTGTCAGTTCAAGGATAACATTATCTTACCTGATTTCTTTCACCATGAACACACTCACAGAGGTACCTTTTTATGTGATCTAGCTTTCAAGACTCTTGGGTAATAAAGATTTATTCTGCTTTATAAAACAACTACCACTACCACACCGCTACCACCACCAACAAAACCAACCAAAATCCTACTTTGATGTGAGAAAACAAATCAGTAATTTTTCCCTCTTTGAAGCAAATGTAAAACTTTTAATATCCATATTGTTGTATAAAGCACCAGAAAATTGTATCACAGCTTCACACAAAGGCATTACACACACTTCCACAGGGCTTCCGGTCCTAAGATGGAACAGCCTCATGTAGGGTCTACAGGGGATGCTTTGATTTTTCCATTTGACTCAGATCTCCACGAAAGCCTGAGAAATGCTTCACTGGCATCAGCACAGTGCTGATGAACGTTTAGCAATGACTCTTAAAGTACGCTTGAGCATGTAAATTATTCTTGAAAAACACATGTGGTGTATAATCCACATTGTGAATTATCGTTCAAAACACAACCATGTGTCGGGAAAATGAGTATTTCGATTTTCCATGAGAAAACAACAATTACAACAACAAAGAACACCTGAGATAATTTAAAGGCGGCTGATAAGTCCTTTGAAGAACAGAGGCAGGCTCTCTGGGTGGAGGGTAATGGCGGTGGGGAGGACTCACTGACACAGGGAGGTCAGGAAAGCAGCAGGAGAGCTGGAGATGGAAGGAGATAGAGAGGGACGAGATGCAAGGGACAGAGAGGGACGGCAGGGAGTTAAGTTTTGCGAGCAGCACTCTAGGCAGCAGCCACCGGAAGTGCAAAGGCCCTGGGGCAGGTCTGACCCGGGACTGTTTGAGGAACCGCAGAGAGGCCCAGGTGGCCTGAATGTGGAGAGAAGGGAAGAAGTGGACAGAGAGGTGTAGAGGCCAACGAGCTGTGAGTGTATTCTTGGAGCAGTGGGCAGCCAGTGGAGGGTGGGGAGCAGGGAGGCACATGATCACACGTCCATTTTCAAAGCCTCCCTGGCTTGCTAGGTGGGGAGGGGGAACAGCAAATCGCTGGGGAGAAGCAGGACAAGCAGGCACCCGGAGGGAAGGAGGGCCGGGGCTGCCGTTTACTCGCCTCTTCACCAGTCCCTGTGTTCTGCTGGGCTGCTTTTGGTGAGCTCATGGCTGGGCTGCAGATGACCCTCACGCTCTGGCTGAGGCATGGAGGGCGGGCTGCTTAGGCCTCCAGTGAAATGCTGGCCTCAGCCACCCACTTCCTGGGACAGTCATGCAGCTTCAGCAAATGGGGACTGGGGCCATCTGTTCCCTGGAAACTTCATTAGTCTGGGATGGAGACCGTCCCCGTCCCCTTGGTGCCACACACACAGTAGCCGGCACTGGGGCCAGGTCTTAATGCCATTTGGACGAGCTGTACCTGCAAACACGTATGTGTGTGTGCATTTGGCTTCCCTGGTGGCTCAGATGGCAAAGAATCTGCCTGCAATGCACAAGACCCGGGTTCAATCCCCGGGTTGGGAAGATCCCCTGGAGAAGGGAACGGCTACCCACTCCAGGATTCTTGCCTGGAGAATTCCATGGACAGAGGAGCCTGGTGGGCTACAGTCCATGGGGTCACAGAGTCAGACATGACTGAGCGACTCACACACACATGCATGCGTGTATTTATTTATGCATGTATGCCAAGGCATGCAGGATGTTAGTTCCCTGACCGGGGATCAAACCCATGCCCTTGCAGTGGAAGCAGCGTCCTAACCAGTGGGCCACCAGGGAATTCCCTTCTGGGCCTTTTAAAGCCTGGTTTTGTCCTCATTCTCTGACATAAATCATACCAATGTTTTCTTAAGTCTGTCTCCCAAGGCAATTGAAACAAAAACCAAAATAAACAAATGAGACTAATCAAACTTGGAAGCTTTTGCACAGCAAAAGAAACCACAAACAGAAAGAAAGGACAACCTAGGAAATGGAAGAAGATGCGTGCAAATGATGGGACCGACAGGAGTCCAACCTCCAAAATATACAGACAGCTCGTATAACTCAACAGCAAAAAACCAACAACCCGACTGAAGGATGGGCTGAAGACCTAAATTGACGTTTCTCCAAAGGAGACTTATAGATGGCCAGCTGGCACATGGAAATATGTTGAACATTACTAATTATTAGGGAAATGCAAGCCAAAATTACAAGGAGGTGTCACCTCAGGTCAGTTGCTCAGCCGTGTCTGACTCTCTGCGACCCCATGCGCTGCAGCACGCCAGGCTTCCCTGTCCATCACCAGCTCAAACTCATGTCCATAGAGTCGGTGATGCCGTCCAACCGTGTCATCCTCCATTGTCCCCTTCTCCACCACCACCTCACACCAGTCAAAATGGCCATCATTAAGAAATCTACAAATGGGACCCTCTTGGTGGTCCAATGGTTCAGAATCTGCCTTCCAACGCAGGGCACGCAGATTCGTCGTGGAGCAACTAAGCCGTCACGCCGCCACTGCTGAGTGCTTGAGCTCTGGAGCCCGGGTGCCACAACTAGAGGAAAGTCACCAAGAAGCCCCAGTGCAGCCAGAACTAACAGAAGAGAAGTCCACCAGCAACAAATGCTGGAGAGAGCGGAGGGGAGGCAGCCCTCCTACACTGTGGCTGGGAGTGAATCGGTGCAGCCGCCGCCACGGAGAACAGTATGGAGGTTTCTCAGACGACTAAAAATAGAGTTGCCATATGATTCAGCAATCCCACTCCCGGGCATATACCCAGAAGAAACTCTTAATTCAAAAAGATACATGCACCCTTACCTTCACAGCAGCATTATTTACAACAGCCAAGATGTGGAGGCAATGTAAACGCTGACAGATGAATGGATAAAGAAGGCGTGGAATATACACACAGCAGGATATTAGCCGTAAGAAAGAATGAAATCATGCCACTTGCGGCTACGTGGACAGACCTACAGACTATCGTATGAGGTGAAGTCAGAAAGACAAATATTGCACGGTATCACTTACATGTGGCATCTAAGACATGATACAAATCAATAGGACTATGAAACAAAAACAGACTCTCAGCTACAGAGAAGAGACTTGCAGCTGCCAAGGGGGACAGGTGAGGAGGAAGGAGAGCTTGGGATCCACAGAGGCAAACTCTCATATGTAGCATGGATAAACAAGGTCCCACGGTACGCCACAGGGAACTATATTCAATATCCTGTGAAAAACCATAATGGAAAGGAAGATATATATTTCTTCACTATGCAGAATAAATTAATGCAACATTGTAAATCAACTATCCTTCAATAAAATTAAAAAAAAACGATGTTTTTTAAATTTTTTTATTGAAGGATAATTGCTTTACAGAATTTTGTTGTTTTCTGTCAAACCACAACATGAGTCAGCCGTAAACTATGGTTTTGTCCAGAAGAATGGGATAAAGGAGGTGGAGGAAATTCATAAGAAACCTTTAGAAGGTGGCCCGGGAAGATATTTAATTATCATAGTGGAGGAAGTGGACACTAAGCTGATCCTTCAAAGAGCTGTTTGCCACACCATTAGACTGATACTCCACTTCTGTGGCAAATATTTTGTAATGCTCCCTTATTTTCCTGCAGGGAAACTTATAGGCAACAAAAACTACGGACACACATCATTAAAAAAAAAATCAATATAATGTTCCAATCATAATCCACAAGAAGAAAAGGTCAGTTTATAATAAAGAAACTTTCCAGCATGAATTTTCGACCACCTCCATCAAGGAGGCAGGATGGAGCAGTCAGACGTGTGAGCCTAGATGTGGGGGTGTGTGACACACTCGCAAACTGGGCGGGATGGCAAGGTGTGTGCTTGACGCGGCTCTGCCATCGGTGAGACTGCCAGCAAGGGGAAAACTCTGGAAAAAGTTCTGCATTCATGTATAATATATGCCGTAGTGACTTATCCTCATGTTCCTGGAAAATCCAGAAGGTATTTAAACTGTGCAAAAACCCTTTCAGTGTTTGTATATAAAGTGAACTTCCAGACAAAGCTCAGGGAACAATAAATATCAAAGAGTCCACTCACATAATGGTTTGGTGGAAGACTGAGAAGCCACGTGGAATGCAAGACAATTCAGGGGCTGCGCGGGTTTCTCCTGCTGAGAGCAGGACATCAAAGATCCCTGGTCCCGGAGGCCAGCAGCATCCCTCACTTTTACCACCACCGGAAATGCCTCCACAGATGTTAAGCCCTACTGGGAGGTGTGCCCCCTTGGGAACCACCACGTTAGAAAAAAGTTTGCAAACATGGTGGCCTGGGGTTGAATCCACGGCACATGTTATGTTTGCTGTGGGCCTGCCTGGTGTTTTTAATTTTTTTAAGAAAGTAGAATGAAACATCCACATTAGAAATCTTGCTAATTTCAGTGAAAACCTGGATACTGCACTTCCAACAAATCAGATGTGCCAGATGCTGAGAAAATAAGAACCTGCCTTATTGTGGAAAGGTGGGACCCACCAGCTCCAGGATGGAGCGTCCTGTGCGGCTGGTTCTGACCCTGACCTATGGCACAGCCACAGACGGCTGCAAAGGCTTGGAGAGGCAGGTACAGAAATGGAGCCCCGGGCTTGGGTCCCAGGGGAGCGCTGCCGCAGCAGGAGGAGGCACAGCTCCGTCACAGGCTCGCGTGAGGCTGGAGTGGGGGACCGACGGCAAACACCCGCCACAAGGTCTGGGCACGGTGAGCGCTGCGTCGTGACCACCTGCACTTCTTGGTTTTGTTTCTGCTTTTGTTGTCGTGATGATCCATTCCCAAAGGCTTGTGCCCTCCTCCCAGAGACTGTGCTTGAGCTACACTCTATTCTGAGGCTCTCCAGACCAACAGAGCAGTGATGGAAACAGTCTGTAATCTGCACCATCCCATCTGGCACCTACGTGTGTCTACAGAGGCACTTCAAACGTGGCTAGCGGGATGGAGAAATGGGATTTAAAATCTGGTTTATTTTGAATTAACAGAAAGTTACGTAGCTCCTGGTGGTGAGTGGCTACCATATTGGCTCTAGTTTGAACCCCCCAGAACGTCCAGGAGACTGGCAGCTAGGGCTGGGGAGGCGCCTGCAAAGGTCACACCCTGCAAACTCCCTTGTGGCCCCTTGAGGATCTCGGTAGACAGAGTTATATATTCACCTGCCACAGTCACCCTTCCTCTCACCGCTGTTATCACTGGGGCTTCCCTGGTGGCTCAGACAGTAAAAAAGCTGTCTGCACTGTGGGAGACCCGGGTTCGATCCCTGGGTTGGAAAGACCCCCTGGAGAAGGAAATGGCAACCCACTCCAGTATTCTTGCCTGGGAAATCCCAGGGATAGAGGAGCCTGGTGGGCTACAGCCCATGGGGTCACAAAGAGTCAGACATGACTTAGCGACTAACACTTTCTTTTCTGTTTTGACTTCCAAGGTTGACTCAGTGACCTCCGTGTGTTGCTGACTGGCTGGGTGACACACGGCCTGGGGCTTAGGCCCGAATCCCAGGTGGCGATGGGGAGGCAGCTGGCTTCTGAGCATCCCTAATGGCCTTCAGAGTTTGCTCCAGCTGAATGTTAAGACTGAGGCCCAAATGGAGTGTTCTGTGGGAAAGAACCCAGCTGGTGTGGGTTGGACTGTGGTCCCCCAAAATACATGTGTGAGTTCTAACCCTGGGTTCTCGTGAAAGGGACTCTATTTTGAAATATGGTCTCTGCAGATGTCATCAAGTTAAGATGAGGTCACAGTGGATTAGGGTGGGCTCTCACCTGGAGACTGGGGTCCTTAAGGAAGAGGGAAATGTGGGTGCAGACATGCAGAGAGGAGAAGGCCATGTAAAGAGAGGGCCCACATGGAGGTGGCCATGCCAACAGGGAGGCAGACATGGGAAGGATGCAGCTACAAGCCAAGGAATGCCAGGGCTCGCTGGCACCCGCCGGAAGCAGTGAGGGAGGCTCCTCCCGGGGAGGCTTTAGAGAGAGCCGGGCCCTGCTGACATGTGAGCGTGAACTTCCGGCCATCAGAACTGTGAGAGAATACATTTCTGACTTGAAGCCACCCAGGCTGGGGCACTTTTGTCACGGCAGCCACAGGAAGTGAATATTCGGGCCAACGAGCTGGGACACAGGGAGCTCCAAGTGTAGAAACCTTGCCTCACATCCCGTTTCTGAAAAGTCGAGGAGGAGTGTGGCCATCGGCCTCCTCTTTCCTCCAGTGGCCTGGGGCAGCTCTCCTCCCGAGTCTGTGGGCACTGGTCCCACGACCCTGAGGGTGGAATCACAGCAAAGGGACCAAGTAATTTACACATGCTGGCGGCAGCTCCCCTGCTCTGATGGGGAAACTGAGACCCAGAGGGGGCGGGTCTCAGCTCAAGGTCACAGAGGAGTCAGAGGCAGAGCCTCAGTCTCTAGACTCCTGCACCCAGGTTTCACTTGTTTTGAAGTCTGAAGGTCTTGGAGGAAGGGAGTGTCTATTACACTGGAGTTAAAAAAAAAAAAAAGACTGTTGTTGTTCAACTGCTAAGTCGTGTGTGACTCTTTGCAACCCCATGGTCTGAAGCACACCAGGCCTCCCTGTCCTTCACCATCTCCCAGAGATGGAGGCAGCTTGAAGGTGTATGTGACCGGGATGCACCTGTACCCCCTAAGGATGCCCTGGGCGAGGCTGCTCTACCCTTTGGACTGTGGTCCCCCAAAATACATGTGTGAGTTCTAACCCTGGGTTCTCGTGAAAGGGACTCTATTTTGAAATATGGTCTCTGCAGATGTCATCAAGTTAAGATGAGGTCACAGTGGATTAGGGTGGGCTCTCACCTGGAGACTGGGGTCCTTAAGGAAGAGGGAAATGTGGGTGCAGACATGCAGAGAGGAGAAGGCCATGTAAAGAGAGGGCCCACATGGAGGTGGCCATGCCAACAGGGAGGCAGACATGGGAAGGATGCAGCTACAAGCCAAGGAATGCCAGGGCTCGCTGGCACCCGCCGGAAGCAGTGAGGGAGGCTCCTCCCGGGGAGGCTTTAGAGAGAGCCGGGCCCTGCTGACATGTGAGCGTGAACTTCCGGCCATCAGAACTGTGAGAGAATACATTTCTGACTTGAAGCCACCCAGGCTGGGGCACTTTTGTCACGGCAGCCACAGGAAGTGAATATTCGGGCCAACGAGCTGGGACACAGGGAGCTCCAAGTGTAGAAACCTTGCCTCACATCCCGTTTCTGAAAAGTCGAGGAGGAGTGTGGCCATCGGCCTCCTCTTTCCTCCAGTGGCCTGGGGCAGCTCTCCTCCCGAGTCTGTGGGCACTGGTCCCACGACCCTGAGGGTGGAATCACAGCAAAGGGACCAAGTAATTTACACATGCTGGCGGCAGCTCCCCTGCTCTGATGGGGAAACTGAGACCCAGAGGGGGCGGGTCTCAGCTCAAGGTCACAGAGGAGTCAGAGGCAGAGCCTCAGTCTCTAGACTCCTGCACCCAGGTTTCACTTGTTTTGAAGTCTGAAGGTCTTGGAGGAAGGGAGTGTCTATTACACTGGAGTTAAAAAAAAAAAAAAGACTGTTGTTGTTCAACTGCTAAGTCGTGTGTGACTCTTTGCAACCCCATGGTCTGAAGCACACCAGGCCTCCCTGTCCTTCACCATCTCCCAGAGATGGAGGCAGCTTGAAGGTGTATGTGACCGGGATGCACCTGTACCCCCTAAGGATGCCCTGGGCGAGGCTGCTCTACCCTCACCGATGCCCAGCTTTCATGGTGGGGATGGTGGGTTATGGGGCCTCCTGACGCAAGGCCGTCCTGCTTCTTAAGGGGGGCCTCCTTCCCGGGCCAAATGCAGACGCTCTGCTGTCCCCCCACAGTCTGGGGAAAGGGCGGGCAAGGGGGTGGAGGGGCATCTGGACGGAGGGAAGAAGAGAGCTGTGTGTGCACTCGGGGGAGAGGAAGAGAGCGGGGAGCAAACCCAGGAGGAAGGCCAAGCCAAGAGAAGGCGGCCATTGTGGAGGCCGGCAGCTGCACCGGGGCCGCAGGCGTCCCAGGAGGAAGCTGAGCCCTTTCTCCTCTGTGCAGGCGAGGCTGAGATGGCAGGAGCGGGGGTGGGGAGGAGAGATGTGGGAGAGGAGAACGGAGCATAGAAAACAGGCCAGAGGGTCGGAAGGCGGGTGGCCGTGTCTGGACGGAATACAGATTCACCCACTCGTCCTGCAGCATTCAGTGAGCAGCTACTACAGACCAGCCCACGTCCAGCCTGGGCGCGCAGGGGAGGACAGACCTCACGCCCCTGCTTCCAGGGAGCTGGTGGTTCAGAAGGGCCACAGGCAACCCCATCAGGGGCAAAGTGCATCCTCAGCAGTGAAAGGACCGGGGAGGCGGATAAAGCAGGAAACAGGGCAAGGAGAACTGGAAGCGGGCAGGGGATGTAACTTCACAAGGGAAACTGGACAGTCAGCATTCCAATATATGTGAAGTGGCAACAAGGACTCTGACTTAAAAGAGCAGGGTGAGAAGATAAAGGAGGAAGGGGAACCTCTGCTGGATGCGTAATCAAGGAGGGCTTCCCTGAGGAGGTGCACCTGAATGATGGTCTCAGGAAAGTGAGTGGTAGCCATGCAGATGTGAGGGGAGGAAGTCTCCATAGAAGGAAAAAGTGCCAAGGCCCCGAGATGGGAATGGGCCAGGAGTTACTGGATGGTTTCAGGAACAGGGGGCTTCCCTGGTAGCTCATCTGGTAAAGAATCAGCTGGTAATGCAGGAGACCCTGGTTCAATTTCTGGGTCAGGAAGTTCCACTGGAGAAGGGATAGGCTACCCACTCCAATATTCTTGGGCTTCCCTGGTGGCTTAGCTGGTAAAGAATTCACCTGCAGTGTGGGAGACCTGGGTTCGATCCCTGGGTTGGGAAGATCCCCTGGAGAAGGGAAAGGCTACCCACTCCAGTATTCTGGCCTGGAGAATTCCATGGACTGTATAGTCCAGGGGGATCACAAAGGGCAGGTCATGACTGAGTGACTTTCACTTTCACTTGAGGAACAGGAAGGAGGGAAGTGACTGAAGGTGAGAACAGGAGATGAGGTGGTCAGGAGGTGAGGGAGAGAGGGGCAGACTGTGTGGACCCTGAGGTGCCTGTGGGAGCCCCCACCCTGAGTGAGCGGGGTGTGTCAGGACCTGACGAAGGTTGATAGCACGTCTCTGTTTGCTGTGAGGACAGACCCTCGTGGGGTGAGGTGGGAGGCAGGGAAGCCGGAGAGGGGAAGCTGGGGCAGGTGAGAGTGGAGCCCAGGAGGCCTCGATATGGGTGACAGTGCCAGAGGGGTTCTGTTCCATTTTGAAGGGAGAGGTGATGGGATTTGCTGATGGACTCAACGCAGAGTGTGAAAGGGAGAAAGGAAACAAGACCTTCAGGTTCTGGCCCAAGTGACTGGGAGGGAGCCTGGAGGGAGGCGCAGGGTTGCCATGCCGGGGTGACATCCAAAGGCAGATGGCGGGCAGGCAGCTGGAGGCTGGCGTGTGGGTTTCAGGGCAAGAGGCTAAAAGCAGATCAAAACCGGGTGATGGGGAGAGGGAGGGGAGAGGATTATTTCACAGCAAAACACCAGCTCGCACGTCTCTGTGGCCCTAAAACCACATCAGGGAAACAAGAAGTCTCTCTTTGTCTCTCTTCTTCTTTCCCTAGCTTGCTCTCTCTCTCTCTCACACACACAGCCGGTTACACACCAGCAGGGAGTCTCTGTCAGGGATGCCCGAATACTCAGCAGCTGTCTTTCCACCTCCTGTGTCTGGGGGGGCTCCAGCCTCCACCAGAGCCCCAGGCATCCTGCCGCAGTGGGCATCACGGCGCTGAGCCCCCCACCTGCCCCAAGTGAGGAGGCTGCCCAAGCAGAGTGGCTGGCAGCCCAGCAGTCCAGGTCCCCCGCCGACCTCCCCGAGCCAGCGTTGCTGGCGGAGATGAAAAGAACTGGAGCGCGCCAGGAGCCCCGGCACAGCCGGGGCTGCTCCTGAGGGGCGTGCTCCCCTCCTCCCACGGCGTGTTCTAGAACACGATGAGGAAGGGGTGGGAGGCCCAAGCACCAGTGCTCACGTCTCTACACGTCTGTACCAGATGGCAGGAGCTGGGCGGGGAATGGCATCCGAACTGCCAGGCTCAGATGGCAACGGGGAATGAGAAAGCAGTACCCTAAGGAGAAGAAACAGGCATTCTGATCTAATTCATCAGAAAGATCCAGAAGGGGCGTTTATCTCTCCCCGTTGGTTGTTGCTGTTTTGCCCAAGGCAGGCGGAAATTCGTGGACGGCTCGGCACTGCGTGCTTCCTCGTTACCCAACGGCCCTTGGTTTCTGTTTGGGGACACAGGTGCCACCTGCTGCTCCAGGACCAGCTAATATGGGCTAAGCCGACTGGCAGGGCATCTGCTCTCCATGGGACTGGTTCGGGGCTTGGCCTGTGACTCAAGGTGGGCCAATCAGAAAGACCCTCACCGCTTGGGCATTCTGGGAGAAGATCCTGCTGAACGCTAGTGTATCATACAACGGAAGAGGCAGGTGGCCCCTCTCAGTGCCAACCACATCTCGAGACCTCAGGCCTTATGAGAAGATGACGACACTAAGCACAGAAGCTGCCTCTGTCGAAAGCTCACCTGTATCTTTTCGGTTTGTATGCTGTGCTCAGTAGTGTCCCACTCTTTGCAACCCTATGGACTATAGCCCACCAGGCTCCCCTATCCATGGGATTTTTCCAGGCAAGGACACTGGAGTGGGTTGCCATTTCCTCTCCCAGGGGATCTCCTCAACCCAGCGACTGAACCCACATCTCTTTCGTCTCCTGCATTGGCAGGCAGATTCTTTACCCCTGAGCCACCTGAGAAGCCCCTTTTTGGTTTAGGGAGCACAAAGGTCAATATCTTGTCAAAATCATTTGGGAGTTGGGGGCTTTCTGTTCTTTGGATCTGATGGCCATTTACCGGCCACAAGCATTGCCAAGAAGTACCCTCTCCTTGCTCCAGCAGAACTCAAATACCCCCTCCTCAGAACTAAGGGGCGCAGAGCCAGAGAACGGCTGAAGGGAAGGCGGTGCCTCTGCAACTTTGCCAAAACCACCAAACTGCTCTTCAGAGTGTAGGTGCTGACGCGCCTTCCCACCTCTCTCTTCCCGTTTTCCCACCTCCTCACCACCTTTTGGTGAGACAGGACCTGGAGGTGTTCGCTGTGGTGATAACGCTCTGCTGGCTAAATCTGTGTTTCACTGATTTCCAGAGAGGCTGAGCGTGTGCTGCGACCTCTGATTCACGGGTATGACTTATTCTATTACATGATCTTATGCTGTGTGACATGCATCTGAACACTGGTCTGGGGTGGGTTCTGTGAGGCTGTGTTTATCATTGTTAATGTTCCTTTTTTTCTTTTTGGTCCCATCCTGCAGCATGCAGGATCTTAGTTTCCTGACGAGGGATCAAACCCATGCCCTCTGCAGGAAACACAGAGTCCTAACTATTGGACTCCCAGGGAAGCCCCACCAGTGTTTCTTCGGGGTTTACTATGGGTCACTATTCTAACGCATTTAATCCTCACAAAGCCCTGTGAGCTAAATAACATTATTATCCCTTGAAGTAACCAAGGCATAGTTAAATAACTTATTCCAATTCACTCAGCTAGTCAGCGGTAGAGCCCACATTTGAACTCAGGCAGAGTCCCTGCTCTCAACTGCTCTGCAAAGACCTGGAGGCGTCTCATTCTAAGGACAGTATAACTTTAGCTGGTGCGTATGTAAGTGAGCACAGTCAGGGTAGCTGAAGTGTGCTAAAATAGATGACTAAGTACATTTTGAAAAAACTGAAGATACAATTTATCCTTTCAAGTGTGTTTATATTTGAGATCCAAGTCCCCAGAGTGAGAGGAAGCCAGCACACAGAAATATCCATGAACAAATTTGTATCTGTTCTGCTTAAACTTAGCACCTCTCGCTTCATCCTTTGTCAATCTCTACTGCAAACACAGGGAAACACAAAGCAAGATGATGGTAAAATGAAATCGCAAATCTTGTGAAAGATGCGAGGTTTTGAGAAATTAATTAAAGTGATGCTGGAGGACAGCCTGAAGCATGTGTGAATCCATTGACAGACAATAATCTGGTCTGGGAGACAGCTGAAGAAGAAACCATGAAAATGAAGATGAGGGGATCAGCGTTTCAGAGGGAAGACTCACATGTCAAGGGATTAAGAGAAAAAACAGGAAGTGAAAGTCGCTCAGGCCTGTCTGACTCTTGCAACCCCATGGACTGTACAGTCCACGGAACTCTCCAGGCCAGAATACTGGAGTGGGTAGCCTTTCCCTTCAACAGGGGATCTTCCCAACCCAGGGATCGAACCCAGGTCTCCTGCATTGTAGGCGAATTCTTTACCAGCTAAGCCACCAGGGAAGGGAAAACTCATCAAATCCTCAAATACTTTTGCAAAAATGACACTATGATTTGCTATGAAGATAGAAGGTGAAATAAAGGATATCAAATAGTGCTATCATTTAAATTTGTTTAACAAATTATCCCCTCCCTGCCTCTAACTGACACTTCGATTCATCTAGTTAAAGAATCAACCCATAACCTAGCCACAATTATAACATACCCTTTGTTAAATACTGTTAGACTATAACACAGAATAAGGTTATTTTCCAAAATTGTGTTATTTCACTTTTTCAAGATAAAATACTTAACTAAATACATTAAAAGTTCTATTTAATTGAACTGTTGGTCCACTTGAAGAGGGCTTTTTTTCTGGTTTCAGTCTTCTACAATTCCAGCTAACCTCTTTTATTCAAAACAGTATTACATATACAAATGACTTAAGAACTATTATTGAGGTTGTAGCTGTAATCTTCCCTTGGTATTCATTTTCTTTTTCTCCCAGAGTAACAGAACTTTCAGCTGGCCCAACGGCCACCGGAACAAAGGCCGTAGTCCCCAGACTCCGTCTCCATCACGCACGCTCATGTGACTTTGCTTCTCATCAGTGGGAGATAAGGAGAAACAGAAAGCAGTGAGTCTGGGACAAACTTAAGAGCACCTAAACATACAAACCTACACATATAACAGAGGAGGAAAAGGCACCCCACTCCAGTACGCTTGCCTGGGAAATTCCGTGGACGGAGAAGCACGGTAGGCTACAGTCCATAGGGTCGCAAAGAGTCAGACATGACTGAGCGACTTCACTTTCCCTAAACATATAAAACAAGTATTAATAGACCCCCAGGGAGAAATAGACAGCAACAGAATAATAGCGGGGACTTTCATATCCCACTTTCATCAATGGATAGATCATCCAGAGAGAAAATCAATAGGGAAACATAGGTCTAAATGATACGTTGACCAGATAGACTTAGCACATATACACAGAATGGTCCATCCAAAAGCAACAGAATACACATTCTTTTCAAGTGAACATGAAGCCCTCTCCAGGATAGATCATATGTTAGGCCACAAAGCAAATCTTAATAAATTTATGGAAAACTGAAATTTTATCAAGCACCTTTTTCAAATAGAATGCTATGAAACTAGAAATCAGTTACAAGAAGAAAACTGGAAAATTCACAAATACCTGGAGACTACACAACATGCTAATACATGCTCCTGCACAACAAATCAGTTAAAGAAATCAAAAGAATTTTTAAAAGGAACTTGAGGCAAATGAAAATGGAAATACAACGCCCTGAAACATACAGGAAGCAGCAACATAAGACCTAAGCGATAAATGCCCACATCAAGAAACAAGAAAAGGTTCAAACAAATAGCCTAAACTTTACAGTTCAAGGAACCAGAAAAAGGACAAAGACGAGAGTTAGTAGAAGGAAAGAAACAATAGAGATTATGGCAAAAATAAGTGAAATATAGAGACGAAAAAGACAATGGAAAAGATCAATGGAACTACAAACCGGTTCTTTGAAAAGATGAACAAAATTGGCAAAACTTTTAGCTAGACTCACCAGGGAAAAAAAGAGAGAGAATTAAAATAAGTTAAATCAGATATAAAAAGGGAGGCATTACAACTGACAAAAATACAAGGGACCATAAAAGACTACTATCAGCAATTATAGGCCAACAAGTTTGACAAGTTAGAGAACTGTAACTAGAAACATATAACCTACCAACACTGAATGACGAAGAAATAGAAAATCTGAGCAGACTAATTGCTAGAAAGAAGGTTGAATCAATAATCAAACACTTCCCAAAATACAGAAGTCCAGGAATAGACAGCTTTATAGGTGAATTCCACCAAAAATTCAAAGAACAATACCAGCCTTTCTCAGACTCTTTCAAAAGAAAACAGAACAGGAAGGAATAACTCCATGTTCATCTTTTAAGGCAGGCATTACCCTATACCAAAATCAG
>SJYC01091303.1:0-31472 GCA_006408675.1 Madoqua kirkii
ATATTTTTGAGATTGATTCTTTGTCACTTGCTTCATATGCTATTATTTTCTCCCATTCTGAAGGCTGTCTTTTCACCTTGCTTATAGTTTCCTTTGTTGTGCAAAAGCTTTTAAGTTTAATTAGGTCTCATTTGTTTATTTTTGCTTTTATTTCCATTAGTCTGGGAGGTGGGTCATAGAGGATCTGCTGTGATTTATGTCAGAGAGTGTTCTGTCTATGTTTTCCTCTAGGAGTTTTATAGTTTCTAGTCTTACATTTTGATCCTTAATCCACTTTGAGTTTATTCTTGTGTATGGTATTAGAAAGTGTTCTAGATTCACTCTCTTGCAGGTGGTTGACCAGTTTTCCCAGTACCACTTGTTAAAAACAGTGTCTTTTCTCCATTGTATATTCTTGCTTCCTTTGTCAAAGACAAGGTGTCCATCAGTTCAGTTCAGTTCATCGCTCAGTCATGTCTGAATCTTTGTGACCCCATGAATCACAGCATGCCAGGCCTCCCTGTCCACCACCAACTCCCGGAGTTCACTCAAACTCATGTCCATTGAGTTGGTGATGCCATCCAGCCATCTCATCCTTGGTCATCCCCTTTTCCTCCTGCCCCCAATCCCTCCCAGCATCAGAGTCTTTTCCAGTGAGTCAACCCTTCTCATGAGGTACCCCAAAGTATTGGAGTTTCAGCTTTAGCATCAGTCTTTCCAATGAACACCCAGGACTGACCTCGTTTAGAATGGACTGGTTAGATCTCCTTGCAGTCCAAGGGACTCTTAAGAGTCTTCTCAAACACCACAGTTCAAAAGCATCAACTTTAGGGCACTCAGCTTTCTTCACAGTCCAACTTTCACATCCATACATGACCACTGGAGAAACCATAGCCTTGACTAGACGGACCTTTGTTGGCAAAGTAATGTCTCGCTTTTGAATATGCCATCTAGGTTGGTCGTAACTTTCCTTCCAAGGAGTAAACGTCTTTTAATTTCATGGCTGCAGTCACCATCTGCAGTGATTTTGGAGCTCCCCAAAATAAAGTCTGACACTGTTTCCCCATCTACTTTCCATGAAGTGGTGGGACCAGATGCCATGATCCGTTTTCTGAACGTTGAGCTTTAAGCCACCTTTTTCACTCTCCTCTTTCACTTTCATCAAGAGGCTCTTTAGTTCCTCTTCATTTTCTGCCTTAAGAGTGCTGTCATCTGCATATCTGAGGTTATTGATATTTCTCCCGGCAATCTTGATTCTAGCTTGTGTTTCTTCCAGCCCAGTGTTTCTCTTGATGTACTCTGCATATAACTTAAATAAGCAGGGTGTCAAGATACTGCCTTGATATACTCTTTTTCCTATTTGGTACCAGTCTGTTGTTCCATGTCCAGTTCTAACTGTTGCTTCCTCACCTGCATACAGATTTCTCAAGAGGCAGGTCAGGTGGTCTGGTATTCCCATCTCTTTCAGAGTTTTCCACAGTTTATCGTGATCCACACAGCCAAAGGCTTTGGCACAGTCAATAAAGCAGAAAAAGATGTTTTTCTGGAACTCTCTTGCTTTTTTGATGATCCAGTGGATGTTGGCAATTGGATCTCTGGTTCCTCTGCCTCTTCTAAAACCAGCTTGAACATCTGGAATTTCGTGGTTCACATATTGCTGCAGCCTGGCTTGGAGAATTTTGAGCATTACTTTACTAGCATGTGAGATGAGTGCAATTGTGCAGTAGTTTGAACATTCTTTGGCATGGCTAGTTTCTTGTGATCCACACAGTCAACTGCTTTGGCATAGTCAATAAAGCAGAAGCAGATGTTTTTCTGGAACTCTCTTGCTTTTTCTATGATCCAGTGGATGTTGGCAATTTGATCTCTGGTTCCTCAGCCTTTTCTAAAACCAGCTTGAACATCTGGAAGTTCACAGTTCACGTATTGCCGAAGCCTGGCTTGGAGAATTTTGAGCATTACTTTACTAGCATGTGAGATGAGTGCAATTGTGCAGTAGTTTGAGCATTCTTTGGCATTGCTTTTCTTTGGAATTGGAATGAAAACTGACCTTTTCCAGTCCTATGGCCACTGCTGAGTTTTCCACATTTGCTAGCATATTGAGTGGAGCACTTTCACAGCATCATCTTTCAGGATTTGAAACAGCTCTACTGGAATTCCATCACCTCCACTAGCTTTGTTCGTAGTGATGCTTTCTAAGGCCCACTTGACTTCACATTCCAGGATGTCTGGCTCTAGCTAAGTGATCATATCATCATGATTATTTGGGTCGTGAAGATCTTTTTTGAACAGTTCTTCCGTGTATTCTTGCCACCTCTTCTTAATATCTTCTGCTTCTGTTAGGTCCATACCATTTCTGTCCTTTATCGAGCCCATCTTTGCATGAAATGTTCCCTTGGTATCTCTAATTTCTTGACGAGATCTCTAGTCTTTCTCATTCTGTTCTTTTCCTCTATTTCTTTGCATTGATCACTGAAGAAGGCTTTCTTATCTCTTCTTGCTATTGTTTGGAACTCTGCATTCAGATGCTTATATCTTTCCTTTTCTCCTTTGCTTTTCACCTCTCTTCTTTTCACAGCTATTTGTAAGGCCTCCCCAGACAGCCATTTTGCTTTTTTGCATTTTTTTTCCATGGGGATGGTCTTGATCCCTGTCTCCTGTACCATGTCATGAACCTCATTCCATAGTTCATCAGGCTCTCTATCTATCAGATCTAGGCCCTTAAATCTATTTCTCACTTCCACTGTATAATCATAAGGGATTTGATTTAGGTCATACCTGAATGGTCTAGCGGTTTTCCCTACTTTCTTCAATTTGAGTCTGAATTTGGTAATAAGGAGTTCATAATCTAAGTAAAGAAAAGTACAGGCCAATATCTCTGATGAACATAGAATGCAAAAACATTAGGAAACTGAATTCAATACTACATTAAAAGTGTTATATATCATGATCAGGTTGGATTTATTCCAGAAATGCAAGGGTAGTTCACCATCCCCCAATCAATCAATGTGCACACCACATTAAAAAAAGGAAAGATAAAAATCATCTCGGCAGATGCAGAGAAAGGATTGGACAAAGTTCAACAACGATTTATGAGGAAAACTCTCAAAAAAGTGACTGTAGAGGAACATATATCAACATAGTAAAACCCATAGCGTACGTCACATTCAACAGTGAAAAACTGGTAACTTTTCCTCTAAGATCAGGACGAGACAAGGGAACTCACTGCCACTACTTTTATTCCGTACTGTACTGGAAATCCTAGTCAGTGCAACGAGGCAAAAAAAGAAAGAAAATCATCCCAGTCATAAAGGAGGACGTGAAATTATTTGTAGATGACATGACATTATACATAGAAAACCCTAAAGACTCCACCAAAACTGTTAGAACTAATAAATTAATTCAGTAAAGTTGCAGGAAACAAAATCCATACACAAAAGTCTGTTGAGTTTCTATACATTAATAACAAACTATCAGGAAGACAAATTAATAAAACAATCCCATTTACAATTGCATAAAAAGAATAAAATATCTGGGAATACATTAACCAAGGTGATGAAAGACTTCTGCACTAAAAACGAAGACTTCAATTAAGGCAAGAAATAGAAAACACAGATAAATGGAAAGGTATCCCATGCTCACGGGTTGGGAGAATTAATATTGTTCAAATGTTGATATTAGGACTTTGCTGGTGGCACAGTGGGTAAGAAACCATCTGCCAATGCTGGAAACACGATTTGATCCCTGGTTCAAGAAGATTCCACATACTGCGGAGCAACTAAACCCATGCACATCGATTACTGAGCCTGCGCTCTGGAGCCCACGAGTCACCACTCCAAGTCTGCATGCCACAGTTACTGAGCCCCACATGCCCTAGAGCCCACGAGTCCCAACTCCAAGTCTGCATGCCACAGTTACTGAGCCCCACACACCCTAGAGCCCACGAGTCACAACTCCAAGTCTGCATGCCACAGTTACTGAGCCCCACACGCCCTAGAGCCCACGAGTCACAACTCCAAGTCTGAATGCCACAGTTACTGAGCCCCACACGCCCTAGAGCCCACAAGGCACAACTGCTGTGCCCACGTGCCCAGAGCCTGTACTCTGCAACGAGAAGCTACTGCAACGGGAAGCCTGCACACTGAAACGGAGAGCAGCTCCCGTTTACTGCGACTAGATAAAGCCTGTGCAAAAGCAATGAAGGCCTTGTGCAGCCAAAAAAACCCAAAGTCAATACTGTCCAAAGCAATCTACAGAGTCAATGCAATCCCTATCAAATTTCCAATGGCATGAAAAAATTATTATTTACAAATTTTATTTATCATGTTTACTGATTCATTTTTGGTTGTGCGATGTGGATGAAACCTGTGCCCCCAGCAATGGAAGTATGGAGTCCTAACCACTAGATCATCCAATGGTATTTTTCACAGAGACAGAAAACATAATCTTAAAATTTATATGGAACCACAGAAGACCTCAAAAGGTCAAAGCAATTTGGAGAAACAAGAACACAGCTGGAGCATCATGTTCCTTGATTTCAAACCATATCACAAAGAAACAGTAATCAAAACAGTATGATGTTGGCATAAAACAGACATAGATCAATGAAGTAGATTAGAAAGTCTGTAAATAAATCCATGCATATATGGATTAATATATGCATATATGGTTAATTTACACTAAAGGAGCCCAGAATATATGATGGGGGAAAGGACAGTCTCTTTAATAAATGGAACTAGGAAAACTGGACAGCCACATGTGAAAGAATTAAACTGAACTGCTATCATTCACCATAGGCAAAGTTGACTCAAAAAGGATTAAAGACTTGGAACATATGATGTGAAATCATCATTTGATATGGGTCTTGGTGATGATTTTTTTTTAATTTGACACCAAAGGCAACAAAAACAGAAGGAAGTAAGTGGGACGACACCAAAGACAGCAGAGGAACATTCTGCACAACAGAATGAAAAGACAGTCTACCAAATAAGAGAAAATATTTGCAGATCATTACATCTGATAAGGGGTTAATATCCAAAATGCATAAAACTCATGTAACTCAATAGAAAAAGCTAAAACAATCCAATTAAAAAGGGGGCAACAGATCTGAACAGACATTTTTTTCCAAGGAAGACATACAGATGGTCAACAGGTACATCTAAATCCACATCACTAGTCATCAGGGAGATATAAATCAAAACCACAGTGAGCTATCACCTCACATATGTTAGAATGCGCTGTGGGCCAAGTTGCTTCAGTTGTGTCCAACTCTTTGTGAGCCTGACTGTAGCCCACCAGGCTCCTCTGTTCGGGAGAATTCTCCAGGCAAGAATACTGGAGTGGGTTGCCATGCCCTCCTCCAGGGAATATTCCCGATCCAGGGATTGAATCTGCACCTCTTACATCTCCTGCATTGCCAGGTGGGTTCTTTACCACTAGCGCCACTTGGGAAGCCTCCCTGTTAGAATATCAGTTATCAAAAAGGCAAAGAATACTAAGTGTCGGAGAGGATTTGGAGGACAGGGAACCCTTGTTCATTGTGGGAATGTAAATTGGTATGGCTATTATGGAAAACAGTTTGGAAGCGCCTCAAAAATTAAAAATAAAACTAACACATGATCCAGCAATTCCACCTCTTGAGAATCTATTCAAACAAAAGGAAAACACAAAGTTGAAAGCTACCTGCATCCCATGTTCACTTCGACATTATTTACAGCAGCCAAGAGATGGAAACAATCTAAGTGTCTTCAGTGGACGTGTGAATGAACCAAATGGAGATATCCGTTCCTCTGTCACTCCCGCCCAAACAAGTCCCTTGTAGCTTGAGCACAACTTCCTGGGGTTACAACACCCGAGTCACAATATCTGATTTCACAATTGCCTTGGCTCCTTACTCTAGGTGGGGAGCGTTTGTTTATTTTTCTAAATTAAAGCAAATTAAATCAAGTTTAGAGGATTTTGCAATGTTGCTGGAGGTAAGCGACTGAAATTGTGCCTTTGCCTCAGGCAACCAGACTGAAATTGTGCCTTTGCCTCAGGCAACCAGCCGGTCAGGTGAGTCTCCAGAACCACCAAAGTACCTCCTGCAAGATACAGAGACAGGAAGTCTCTCTTGCTCTCCACCTAGGATGCAACACTGTGGGCACCCACTGGCAGAGGAGATGGAGCACCCTGGGCAGTGCAGACGGTCAAGTGTAGACGAACAGCACGTGGCCATCTGCAGAGCGGCCAGTCCAGGCCCACAGGCTATCTTCCATGCCAATTTTAATCCCCTTGCCTCACCCCAGTGTTCTGGAAGCTTGTTCCATGCTGATGGCCTTAAGTCAATGAAGTAGTCCTCAGCGGCTTAAATGACACAATTCACAGAGAACTCAAGCTCCCGCCCGGGTACTTCAGCCTCTCTACTGTATTTCAAATTTTAAAGGGGCTCGCTTAAAAAAAACCACCTCAAATTCCGCTGAAAAGGTCACTTTCAAGCCCCTCTGTAAGCAAATAAATCTATTTTTCTAACGCATTTAGAAGGCAAGGTGTAGCTTTTAAGTTAAAGTTGTTGGGACCTCCCGCGCCCTGCAGCACAGGGACCAGAGCGGAAAAGGCAGCGATCCGAGGCAGGGCTCTGGGTACCACGTCGGTGGCTCCCAGTCTGCGCATGCGCCCACCCGCGGCAGCCTGGCTCACCTGTCCGGTAGCCCGTGCTGTTGAGATACACGGCAAAGGTGCGGCTCTCGTGCTGTGCCTGCCAGGAGGGCGAGGAGCAGTTTTCATTGTTGGTGTAGGTGTTGTGGTTGTGAACGTACTTCCCGGTGAGGATGGAGGAGCGCGAGGGGCAGCACATGGGCGTGGTCACGAAGGCATTGATGAAGTGCGCCCCGCCCTGCTCCATGATGCGCCGAGTCTTGTTCATCACCTGCATGGAACCTGCAACCAGAGAGGAGGTGAGACACGGGCCGGCCGATCTCCAGCGGGTGCGCCCCACTCGGGCACCGCACAATTGGAGGCGGGCACCGAGAGACCCTGAGTAGGGCGGCACCCACACCCCTAGGAGGGGAATGCATTTTGGAAACCTCCAGGGACAGACTGGGGGGCACTCTGGCATGGGACCAGAGCGGAAAAGGCAGCGATCCGAGGCAGGGCTCTGGGTACCACGTCGGTGGCTCCCAGTCTGCGCATGCGCCCACCCGCGGCAGCCTGGCTCACCTGTCCGGTAGCCCGTGCTGTTGAGATACACGGCAAAGGTGCGGCTCTCGTGCTGTGCCTGCCAGGAGGGCGAGGAGCAGTTTTCATTGTTGGTGTAGGTGTTGTGGTTGTGAACGTACTTCCCGGTGAGGATGGAGGAGCGCGAGGGGCAGCACATGGGCGTGGTCACGAAGGCATTGATGAAGTGCGCCCCGCCCTGCTCCATGATGCGCCGAGTCTTGTTCATCACCTGCATGGAACCTGCAACCAGAGAGGAGGTGAGACACGGGCCGGCCGATCTCCAGCGGGTGCGCCCCACTCGGGCACCGCACAATTGGAGGCGGGCACCGAGAGACCCTGAGTAGGGCGGCACCCACACCCCTAGGAGGGGAATGCATTTTGGAAACCTCCAGGGACAGACTGGGGGGCACTCTTGGCATTTGTGGGCAGCCACCCACAACCCTTCCCTGGTGGCTCAGATGGTGAAGAGTCCGCCTACAATGTGGGAGACCCAGGTTCGATCTCTGGGTCAGGAAGATCCCCTGGAGAAGGAAATGGCAACCCACTCTGGAACTCTTGCCTAGAGAATTCCATGGATGGAGGGGCCCAGTAGGCTAAAATCCATGGAGTCACAAAGAGTGGGATACGACTGAGAAACTTCACTGTCACTTTTTTTTCACTTTCAGCCCGCAGTGCAGTGAGGAAGTACTCCGCCAGTCCCTGGTTCCACTAGCATTCACAGAGCAGGTAGGTAAAAACCTGTTCCTAAGTTATCTGAGCCTAGTAAAGGACTTTGTCTTGCATATAAACAGAACATCTTTTTTTTGCAGGGTATTAATATACACTTTTTTTTTTTTGAAAGCAACCACTGTGTAAACAGAGAGATTATACCTTGTTTCATTTGGAACTTTCCCAAGAACTGTTCCCTCTTAATGAAATCTGATCATGCCAACCTGGCAACCCCCACCCGCCTTCTCTCTAAATACATCTTGTCTCTGCTGAAACGCTCTGTGTCAGTCACGACCCGAGGTGGCTGCCTTTGTCCACCTTGTCCTTCCAGCTTGGAACCCACTCCCCACCTCCCTGCACATCTCACCCATCACTGCGGCCACCCCTCCCTGGGATCGCTGTGGCTTCTGCCTCCCTTGAGCTCTTCTGACACATGTGGTACTAGGACTTCACAATAAACCACTAGGAATGGTGATCTCACTCAGGCCTGTTCTTATTTCTCAGTGAAGCTGTGAGCAGAGTAAGGTGCAGGACGGAAAGGAGTTTGTGTGGAAACCCTACTGTGCGCCAGCGCCCGCATGCTGTCCGCTCTACCAAGGGCTCCAGGCGTGCAAAGACTGCACCTCACCCAGTGCCCCACAGCATGTCACACACAGTGGGCACTCAACACATGTGTGAAGAAGAATGGATGTGTCATCGCATACCCTGGCCGGCACCCAGACACATATGCGGTTTCATGGAAATCCTTTTTCTCTTCCTTCTAAGGCTATCCTCAGTTTTTTTCTTTTCCTTGTAGTACTTAGATCTATGGTGGGTTGAATGATGCCCCCCCCCAAATATATATGTTCCTGTCCTATGTCCAGGCTCCTGTGAATGGGACCTAATTTAGACAAAGGGTCTCTGCAGAGGTACTAAAACATATTGAGCTGAGATTGGTTAGGATGTGGGGCCTAAATCCAAGGACAAGTGTCCTTCCAAGAGACAGAAGAAGAAGGCACACAGACACTGAGGGGAAGGCCATGTGAAGATGGAGGAGAGATCGGAAGGAGGCACGGATATCCCTCCAAGGAACTCCTCTGGCTTCCAGGAGCTGGGTGAGCAGAGAAGGATTCACCCCTAGAGCCTCTGGAGGGATCACAGCCCTGCCAACACCGTGACTGCAGACTTCTGTCTCCACAGCAGTGAGGCAGTACATTTCTGTTGTTTCAAGCCACCCAGTTTGTGCAGTTTGTTAGGACAGCAGCAGGAAGCCAATCCAGGGTCCACCCGGTGTCTGAAGGTCTTGCTGGGGCCACAACCCCCAGAGACTTGAGAACAGTACATCAGACCTGCCTTGGCACTCTATCCCCAAAGAGGGAAGAGAGGATTTACATGGCTCCTCTACCCATTTTTCCGCCAAACAGGTAAGGAGGCAGCTCAAGCTTTCCCAGGGAGAACACAGATCCTGTCTGTTCACTGCTTCAAATCATGCGGCAGCTTCCCTTCACACTCAGAAGAAAACACCAGTTCTCTACTGGGGGTCTAGGACTCTTGAGAGTCCCTTGGACTGCAAGGAGATCCAACCAGTCCATTCTGAAGGAGATCAGCCCTGGGATTATCTTTGGAGGGAATGATGCTGAAGCTGAAACTCCAGTACTTTGGCCACCTCATGCAAAGAGTTGACTCATTGGAAAAGACTCTGATGATGGGAGAGACTGGGGGCAGGAGGAGAAGGGGATGACCGAGGATGAGATGGCTGGATGGCATCACTGACTCAATGGCCGTGAGTCTGAGTGAACTCTGGGAGTTGGTGATGGACAGGGAGGCCTGGCGTGCTGCGATTCATGAGGTTGCAAAGAGTCGGACACGACTGAGTGACTGAACTGAACTGTAGACCCTTCTAGATCGGCCTTCCCTGCCAACCCACCTCCATGTTTCTTTGACCTCATCTATTCTTCTGTATATTCTTGCCATCTCTTCTTTTGTGTATCCTTGCCACTGACTTCCAAAAGCAGGAAGTCAAGAGACACCCGGAATAACAGGCAAATTCGGCCTTGGAGTACAGAATGAAGCAGAGCAAAGACTAAGAGAGTTTTGCAAAGAGAATACACTGGTGATAGCAATCACTCTCTTCCAACAACACAAGAGAAGACTCTACACATGGACAACACCAGATGGTCAACACTGAAATCAGATTGACTATATTCTTTGCGGCCAGAGATGGAGAAGCTCTATACAGTCAGCAAAAACAAGACCAGGACCTGATTGTGGCTCAGACCATGAACTCCTTATTGCCAAATTCAGACTTAAATTGAAGAAAGTAGGGAAAACCACTAGACCATTCAGGTATGACCTAAATCAAATCCCTTACTATTATACAGTGGAAGTGAGAAATAGATTCAAGGGATTAGATCTGATAGAGGGTGCCCAAAGAAATATGAACAAAGTTTCATGACATTGTACAGGAGGCAGTGATCAAGACCATCCCCAAGAAAAAGAAATGCAAAAACTCTAAATGGTTGTCTGAGGAGGTCTTACAAATAGCTGAGAAAAGAAAAGAAGCTAAAGGCAAAGGAGAAAAGATATACTCATTTGAATGCAGAGTTCCAAAGAATAGCAAGAAGAGATAAGAAAGCCTTCCTCAGTGATCAATGCCAAGAAATAGACAAAAACAATAGAATGGGAAAAACGAGAGATCTTTTCAAGAAAATTAGATACCAAGGGAACATTTCATGCAAAGATGGGCATAATAATGGGCAGAAATGGTATGGACCAAACAGAAACAGAAGATATTAAGAAGAGGTGGCAAGAATACACAGAAGAACCATACAAAAAGATCTTAATGACCCAGATAACTACAATGGTGTCATCACTCAACTAGAGCTAGACATCCTGGAATGCGAAGTCAGATGGGCCTTAGGAAGCATCACTTCGAACAAAGGTGGTGGAGGTGATGGAATTCCAGTTGAGCTGTTTCAAATCCTGAAAGATGATGCTGTGAAAGTGCTGCACTCAATATGCCAGGAAATTTGGAAAACTCAGCAGTGGCCACTGGACTGGAAAAGGTCAGTTTTCATTCCAATTCCAAAGAAAGGCAATGCCAAAGAATGCTCAAACTACTGCACAATTGCCCTCATCTCATACACCAGCAATGTAATGCTCAAAATTCTTCAAATCAGGTTTCAATAGTATGTGATCCGTGAAGTTCCAGATGTTAAAGCTGGATTTAGTAAAGGCAGAGGAACCAGAGATCAAATTGCCAACATCCGCTGGATCATGGAAAAAGCAAGAAAGTTCCAGAAAAACATCTACTTCTGCTTTATTGACTATGCCAAAGCCTTTGACTGTGTGGATCACAATAAACTGTGGAAAATTCTGAAAGAGATGGGAATACCAGACCACCGAACCGCCTCTTGAGAAACCTGTATGCAGGTCAGGAAGCAACAGTTAGATCTGGACATGGAACAACAGACTGGTTCCAAATAGGAAAAGGAGTACGTCAAGGTATATTGTCACCCTGCTTATTTAACTTCTATGCAGAGCACATCATGAGAAACGCTTAATATCAATAACCTCAGATACACAGATGACACTACCCTTATGGCAGAAAGTAAAGAAGAACTAAAGAGCCTCTTGATGAAAGTGAAAGAGGAGAGTTAAAAAGTTGGCTTAAAACTCAACATTCAGAAAACTAAGATCATGGCATCTGGTCTTATCACTTCATAGAAAACAGATGGAGAAACAATGGAAACAGTGACAGACTTTATTTTCTTGGACTCTAAAATCACTGCAGATGTTGACTGCAGCCATGAAATTAAAAGACACTTGCTCCTTGGAAGAAAAGCTATGACCAACCTAGACAGCATATTAAAAAGCAGAGACATTACTTTGCCAACAAAAGTCCATCTAGTTAAATCTATGGTTTTTCCCGTAGTCATGTATGGATGTGAGTTGGACTATAAAGAAAGCTGAGCACCGAAGACCTGAAGCTTTTGAACTGTGGTGTTGGAGAAGACTCTTGGACTACAAGGAAATCCATCCTGAATGTTCACTGGAAGGACTGTTGCTGAAACTGAAACTCCAATAATCTGGCTACCTGATGCAAAGAACTGACTTATTGGAAAAGACTCAGATGCTGGGAAAGATTGAAGGTGGGAGGAGAAGGGGACAACAGAGAATGAGATGGTTGGATGGCATCACTGACTCAATGGATATGATGAGTTTGAGCAAGCTTTGGGAGTTGGTGATGGACAGGGAGGCCTGGCGTCCTGCAGTCCATGGGGTCGAAAAGAGTCAGACAACTGAGTGACTGAACTTCCCTGTCCCTTGCTCGCCTGGCTACATGAGCTTCCTCTTTGTTTCTCAGGGCCTCCAAGCTCACCCCTGCCCCAGGATCTTTGCACTTGCTTTCTCCCTTCAGCTGGGGACTGCCCCTCTGAGACTTTGCTGGCCTGTCTGATTATTCAGATCTCAACGGTCACCGCCTCCACAAGTCCTGGCCGGGTACCCCATCTGGAGGAGCTCCCTGCTTACTTTCTATCACACCCATGTAGGTTTCTTCTTAGCATTTTTCTCCTTCTGAAATGGCCTCCTTCACAAGTGCCCTTATTTGTAACCAGCCTCTGCTTTTGGACTGAGTTCTGGGTGATCCAGGGTGCTGTCCACCCTCTGCCCCCAGGAACACATAATTGACGCCCTGTAGTATCTCACAGCTGAAGGGGATGGAGCAGAGCCTGCCCTCTTGAGCCCAGCACGGAAGCAGTTTTATGAGATGCCCGCCTGGAACCAGGTGTGTTTCCTGAGCCTCTTGGCTAAGCTCACCCTGGTGGGCAAAGAACTGGCTTTGTGTCTGACCAGGAATCATCAGGCCCTGGAGCTATGTGAGCATCTGTTGCCAAGGTCACATGTCCTCCTAAGAAGTCCCAACGGGTCCCTTCTGTAACTGGTGGCAATTAGAGGGTTTCTACCAGGTGTGATAGCATCACTGACTCAGTGGACACAAATCTGGGCAAACTCCGGGAGACAATGAAGGTCAAGGCAGGCTGCGGTGCTGCAGTCCATGGGATCGCAGAGTCAGGCGACTGAGCGACTGACACCAGGTGTGAAGTCGCCCTCTGGAGGGGATGGAGGTGGTGGGCTTTCCGAAGCTCCCCTCCACCAGCTGGTGCAAACTCGCTGGAACCTGCAGAGGGAGCAGGCCTTGGGATCAGGGCCCAGCAGAGCCCTGGGCCTCACCAGCCTTGGGGTGCACCCTTCTAGCCCCTCCAGGTTATGCATCAAACCTCCCATATCTGAGAGGCCATCCTTGGCCCCACACTGAAACTGCTGCCCCTCCTTCTAGCCCCCCCCGCGGCCCCTCCCTGCCTCACCCGGCCCCCCAACACTTACTGCCCTCGGACAGTTCACTTATTTTCGTGCTGCCCATTGCTCCACGCCGGAACAGCTCCAAGGGACCAGGGATCTAGGTTTATTCTCTTTACTGTCGTCTTCCCAAGCCCAGAACAGTGCCTGGCACAAAGTGACCGCACCACAAACAGCCGCTAAATCAACACAAAAATGTATCTCACTCTGTGTGTTTCCATATAACTCAGGAGCCCAAGTGGGTCTATGTTCATGATACGTGTGTGTGTGTGTTGTGTGTAGTGGATTTAAAAAAAAAATCTGACTTCATATAGCAGCTAACAGACGATGTGCTCTGAGTCTGCCATACTCCCCAGCACCTTCTAGAGTCTGACACCAGCTCTGCGCCCTCACATTACTTGCCGGTCCCTGAAGGCCCTGGTTTGGCAGGTCCTAGTATAACCTAATTGTTGAGACAGCTCTAACTCAGCCCTGGGGTAGAGGGCAGTGCTGCACCTCTGTAACAATCACAATTAACGTGGTGACTGTCGTTGGCAGACTCTGCTTTATGGCTTGCACCGTGCTACTTAATCCACCCCCCCACCGCCTCCTCCCCCGCTGCCCCGAAAACTACTTAACAGAAGAGGGGAGCCAGGGAAGTGGGATGGGAGGACTTGAGCCCAGTGTGTTTGCTGGCGGAGGTGGGGGTTTCTTGTCACGTCCAGGAAGTGTCCAGTGGACACCACTCAGGGGCGCTGATAACCCGAGAGGGGTGCAGAGGTCCCTACATGCTTGGTAACTCTCAGCTTCAGTGAGGCTCAGAATCATTCCCGGGACTGTCGTTTGGGTCCCCACGTCATCCTGGATGTGACTTTAGCTGACATACAACAGCGACAGTGGTTCGGGGTCGGTCACATCACCAAGTGCCAGGGACCCCAGTGTGGGAAACTGATTCCCATTCCACTCCTTCTCCAGGACACACCAACTCCACAAGAAAGTCCCAGGTGAGTGCAGGGATGTGATCACGTCCTTAACACTCACACACTTCCTATTTCAAAGGGAAGAGATGAGGCCACCCCCTTGGGGCTCTGGGTGGGCAGCCGTATTAGCTTAAACTTGATTGCATGGTTTAACCTTCCTTCTACTTAGGGCAAGTGATGCTAGCTTCTCATTTAGGGTAGTAGAATCCTATTCTCAAAACATAATTACAGCTGTTTCAAATAATAGCAATCCAAGTGCCCCACAGACACAGTGAAAATTGTGGAAGGGAGAGGGAACGGCTGGCATTTGGCACAGCCCACAGTTGTCTGCCCAGTGACGTTACTGCTAAGAGAAACCTTGGGTGTGCCCTGAGGTCCTCCCCTCTCCCTTAGTCTGTTGTTGTTCCACTGCTAAGTCATCTTTGCGACCCTGTGGACTCCTGCACACCAGGCTCTCTGTCCTCCATTATCTTCCAGAGTTTGCTCAAACTCATGCCTATTAAGTCGGTGATGCCATCCGACCATCTCTTCCTCTGTTGCCCCTTCTCCTATCTTCAGTCTTTCCCAGTACTGGGGCCTTTTCTGATGAGTCCGCTTTTGTATCAGGTGGCCAAAGCATTGGAACTTCAGCAACAGTCCTTCCAGTGACTATTCAGGACAGATTTCCTTTAGGATGGACCAGCTGTATCTCCTTGCAGTCCAAGGGACTCTCAAGAGTCTTCTCCAACACCACAGTTCAAAAACACCAATTCTTCGGGGCTCAGCTTTCTTTATGGACCAGCTCTCCCATCCTTCAGTTACTCAAGCAATAATCACGGCTTCTCTCTGGTCCCATCTTTCTGTTTCCACACCCAGCCCATGAGCAGAGCCTGCTGCTCTTTCTTAAAGGATACCCACAGTCAAGAGTCTTGTTGCCTCCGCCCTGAGTAGGCAGTCATCCTCTTTCCTCTGAATTAGGGCTGCCGCTTCCTGCCTGGACTCTCGCCGTCTGTCTCCAAAGGAGCAGCTGCAGGGGCCCTTCTCAGCATCATCCACGGCTCCCACTCACCCAGAGAACAGAGTCCGGGAGGTCGAGCGCAGCCCCTGTGGGCCAGGCTCCCCATTCTTCCCCGCCCTCTGTGGTCCTTGCCTCTCCTCATGCTTGCCAACTTCCTCCCGCCCCAGAGCCTTTGTCCAGGCTGTTCTTCCTGCTGGGGATGCCTTTCCCCAGCAATCCCAGGGCCTGGGTCCTCACCCCTCCTTGTTTTTACTCAAAAGTTCTTTTCTTGGGGGGAGGGGTGATGTACAGGTAGGGGATTAAGAGGTACAAACTATTAGATATAAGATAAACTGCAAGGATATATTGCGCAGCACTGGGAATACAGCCAATATTTTATAATGAGTATAAATGGAGCATGACCTTTAAAAATTGTGAATCACTATACACTATGCCTGTAACTTATAATATTGTACAGCAACTATACTCCAATTAAAAAAATATAGTTCTCTTTTTTCGTGAGGCCTGCCCTGCTGACCACATCCACAATTTTACTCCCTTGTCGCCCGTATTTCATATCCTCTTTCTTTTTACGTTTTACGTTTTCAACTCTGCATGTGTTGATCTAACACGCTATATCTCAGGTTGGTCAAAAAATTTGTTCGGGTTTTCCCATAGCATCGGCTGGCAAACCCGAATGAACTTTTGGGTCAACTCAATACTCTGGCACATTTACATCTTCATCTTGCTGGCACCCTCTCTGCAGCCCTAGATGTCAGCGTCACAAGAGCTGGGACCACTGATATGCCCCACGGCCCTGAGGTCTAGAACAGCGCCCGGCACACAGTAGGTGTTCAATAAATATTTCTCGAAGGCATGAATCTAGGGCAGTCCAGGCAGAGTCAAGCCTTTGCCTGCTCTTCCCAGACCACGAGGCAAAGAAGGAAGTGCCCGGTAACGAGGACTTGGCCTTGCTCGGGCTCTAGAGACCACGGAAAGGACAAAGCTGGCCGCCTACCCGACCTCTCAGACCCTCCTGGAAAGCAGGGGTCTGCCACCCAGTGAGTAATTCACCTGCAGTCAGCCGCCCTGGATACTGCGCTGGCAAAAGGCAAACAGCCTGCGGGACTGTTTCTTATTTGTAATGGGCTCCAAACCAGGGTTGCCACGTGCCCCTCAAGTCACACGAGCGATGGTCTGCTCTTTCCAACAGTTGCCTGCACGTGTCTGCTCGGGGCGCCCGCCCCGACCCAAATAAGCCGGCTGCCGGGAAGCCATGTCAATCTGCTATTAGAGCACAATCTAACGATGCCCTAAATGACAGCGCATCTGGGCGTAAGCAGCGCGACATGTTAAGCCTCCCCTCGGGGACAGTAACCTGCTTGATGAGAAGAGCCACAGTGACAGGGCTCGATAAATCCACATCTGGAACGGGAAAGCATATGATCTAATCTCCTTGCCCGGCACAGCCCTCCTGCAGATGGACAGCTCCGAGGGGGAGGGAAGGGGCTGGAAGACCAGGCCACACAGAAAGCAAAAGGCCAGCCAACCAAAACTCCTGTCGTCCAACACACGCCTGGGGACACGCAGACAAAAACACAGCCGGCTTCTTTCCGTGATCACACCTTCCTCCCTTGCCAGGGTGAGGTCACTCTGACACCTTTCTTGGTGACTCTGGTGGACTGGCGAGGCCCCTCTCCACCCTGATGACTTAAATTTCGGTGCTCAAACCATGCGCCTGCCAGAAGCATGGTGGTTCCCTCACAGCCTCATCTGCCCACTCCCTTTCTCACTGCTTTTTTTTTTTTTGCAGGGGAGTTGAGGGACTCTCAGTGTACCACCAGGGCTATTATTTCTTTGACATTTTTCCTTAATGTGGCTTTAAACATTTTGTTTTCAACCCAAGTGACAATGTACAATTCTGGATTTGATGTGCTACTTAGATTTTTTTTTTTGGAAGCATATCAAAAGAGGTTTGTAAGTAGTAAAAATCAATGTTTGTCAACCCGTCACATAAGATGATTTTGTGCATGACCTGTGTCATCCACAGAAAGGCATGTGGGGAAACGCTGATTTAATGTGCACTTCTGGAGGTCTGGGTCAGGGCAACCTCCATCTCTGGGGACTCGGCACGTGCTGGGGGCTCTCAAGATTCAAAACATGACCCAATTTTGGCCGTTCCTGGGACTTAGGTGGCTCACGTCTATTTTCTGTCCTAGAAGTCTACATCAGCTGAGAGGAGACACACCCTACATGCCCCCTCCCCAAGACAAAATTCCGGAGCCCCCAATTTGGGTGGCGTAATAGAGGAGGCGTCAGTTTTGATGGATAACTAAGAGATACGCTTTCTGATCTTCGTTTTCTTAAAATGAGAGGTAAACACAGTCTGTGATGTCAGACCCTCCTTGGGAAAGTTGTAGGAGGTGGGACATAGTTAGCTAACCCAGGGTCCTGACTTAAATCAATGTTTAACCATTGCTATTTCTTACCTAGACTATTGTAGAATTTTAATTGAGATAAATATATGCAAAGCCTTTAGTTCAATGCCTGGCATACAGAAAAGATTCAAAACATGTTAGCTTTTAAAAATGTAAATTGCAGTAGCTCCCAACTATATATAGTATAACAAAGAATTCACAAATTGAGCGCCTCCAGTAGACTGCAGTCCATGGGGTCGCTGAGAGTCCGACACGACTGAACGACTTTACTTTCACTTTCCTGCACTGGAGAAGGAAATGGCAACCCGCTCCAGTGTTCTTGCCTGGAGAATCCCAGGGACAGCGGAGCCTGGTGGGCTGCCGTCTATGGGGTCATCATGGGGTCGCTGAGAGTCCGACACGACTGAACGACTTTACTTTCACTTTCCTGCACTGGAGAAGGAAATGGCAACCCGCTCCAGTGTTCTTGCCTGGAGAATCCCAGGGACAGCGGAGCCTGGTGGGCTGCCGTCTATGGGGTCACACAGAGTCGGACACGACTGAAACGACTTAGCAGCAGCAGCAGCAGGACAGGCTCTTGACTGCATGTGTTGGATTTAGGTCTGCTCGGAAGTGGTTAAAAATCTGAATTAATTGCTAACTTTTAAGTTTTATTCAGGAGCTGCCACTGCTGGTGCTGCTAAGTCGCTTCAGTCGTGTCTGACTCTGTGCGACCCCATAGACGGCAGCCCACCAGGCTCCCCTGTCCCTGGGATTCTCCAGGCATTAACACTGGAATGAGTGGGTTGCCATTTCCTTCTCCAATGCATGAAAATGAAAAGTAAAAAGTGAAGTTGCTCAGTAGTGTCCGACTCTTCGCGACCCCATGGACTGCAGCCTACCAGGCTTCTCCACCCATGGGATTTTTCAGGCAAGAGTACTGGAGTGAGGTGCCATTGCCTTCAGGAGATTTCACATCAATCTGGATTTTAGGCTTAGCATGAAAATACACAGATCTGGCCTTGGTGGGCACGCAGGTGGGTGGACCTGAGTAGCCAAGACTGGGTTTAGAAGGGCCCCTCTCCAGCCTGCAAGGCCCCCATCAGGCCCACTCCCCTCACCTGCAGTACTGGCCTGGCCCTGCTGCACTGGGTTTGCCCTTCTCCAGGGCATCTTCCCAACCCAGGGATCAAACCTGTGTCTCCCGCATCTCAGGTGGATTCTTTACCATCTGACCCTCAAGGGAAGCCCTTGCAACCCTTAGCTGGTTCTATTCCAGCTGAAATGATCAGCTAAGTAAACTCGCAAAGCAACACTGTGGCCTGGAGACCCACAGAAAACAGGCTTCAAGGGGGCATAGAAGGGTAGTGGGTTTGGGTAAAAGCTGGAACTGAGCCTTGCCCTGGACAGGCAGGGGCTGGGGGGCTGTGAGCTCAGGCCACAGGTGGGGAAGCACGTGCATCCTATACCAGCCTCCAGCCACCGGTGGCCACCTGCCAGGCTGGAATTTAAGCGACAGCTCTTGACTGGCCCTCAGCTGGCCCTTGAGTGTCCTGGAATCCCCACACTGTCACTGGCTCAGATTGTGAGCTGCCAGCTCGTGGCAACACCTGCTGAACGGCCACATCAGGCTGGGCCCCATCAGACTGAGTTCCCCAGCAGCGGGGCGAGGGGAGGGCCTGGGAAACTAACTCAGCAATCAGGGGCCACCTCCGGCCCAGGGACTCCACTGTCTCCTGAGCAGTTACACTTGATCCCCCTCCTGTTGGAGCGTCCTCACTGCTGTCAGTTGGCAACAACTGCTGTGCCTGCAATCAATCCAGAAAAATCCACTGGATTCCTGGGACTCGCTTCTCAGACAAGGTTTCCTTATGGTGGTGGCAGAGGAGGAACCATTCCTGACCCTGGGAGATTGCTAAATAAAATTAAATATTATTCTTGATTTCTGCGATAAAAATCCAAGGCTTAAAACTGGTTCTTAACCCCAAAATCAGTTAAAGCAGATGTTGAAGAGGCAGTATTGGAATTCCGTTAATGAACACTAGACTGAAAAAATGAGAAAAATCATGCAGTATTTGCAGAAAAATCTGCAAACCAGAGCCAGCAGAAGCTTCTGGGAAAAAATTCCAACTCAGGCTTTCTCAATGGAGGGGAGGTGCCCTGGGGCAGGGCAGGTCAGGGGTATAACAATGGTGCTCAGTAATGACTGGCAATTTCCGCACCGAGGAGCTCCACCCAGAAATGTCCCTCTTGCTAATAATTTTCCAACTTGCTGCCCCTGCCAGAGGCCATTGCCTCAATGAGGCAGCCTCTCCAAGGTGTTCTGTGCATTTTTCAAGGTGGGCTAGAGTCAGTCACCCAGCCACCATCCTGGTGGGTGATGTTGGCAAAGCAGCTGATGTCTGTCCCAAGTCTGAAAACCCATCCCTCCTCCCCCAGTCTCCCATCTCAGGTAAACGGCACCACCATCTGCCCAAGAGCTCAGCCAAAAGCCTCAGTCATCCTTGATTCTCCTTCCCTCCCCTCACACTTGTACTCCATCAACAAGCGTGCTGACCTTCAAAACAAAACCTGCTCTTTACTCCCTTCCCTTCAGCACCCCAATCACCTCCCACTGGGACAACTGGTCTACCAGATTCTGTTCCTGTCCCCCACTTCTTCTCCACTGGCAGCCAGAGCCACTGAAACCATGAATCACGCGTGCCTGACCTGCTCAGAACATTTCAGGCACTTTCCATTGGCCTGAGAATAAAATCCAGACCTTCCTGGTCTCTTCCCTGCCCTCATACCCCTAGCCTTCTCCCCTCTCCCTCCCCAGGTCCAGCTGTCCTTCCTCCTCGAAGTGCTTAGGAGTTCCTCCTGGTCTGAGATATTTCTCCCCCAGGCTTCCAGTGAACATCCCCTTCTCAGGGTGCCCATCACATAACCACACCCACTGCTGGAGTTGCTGCCCCTTCCTGGGACCCCCGCTCCTGATCTCTGGTGTGGCTGAGACCCCAGGTTGTCCACCAACATCTGTTTCCCCTTCTTACTTATTAACAGGCCCTGATTTTAATCTTCAACACATCGCACGAGGAAACTGCATTTCCTAGACTCTCTTGCAGCGGAAGTGGTTCTCCCTTTAACCTTCTGGATCCACCTTCTGCTTAGTCCTCCAGCCCAGGGATCTGACCTGGATGGGCTGTACCCACTAGCAGCTTTATAGTCTGGTTTTGGCTGAGTTTGGCTGATGGGGCCCTCTGGCAGGAGATCAGCAAAAGGAAGTGCTAAGATTAGGGTCTGGATTCCTCCATCTCACTCCCTTGGTGTCAACAGAGGGTGACAACTCCCATTGAGTGGCCCTGTGTCTCGAGGTTTCCAGTAACCATTTGCTGCTCTAACCCCCTTGGTCTCGGAGTAGAAATGACTCCACTGATACTAACTAGCTTCGAGTGCTACCCTGTCATAAGTGATTTCTCCACACTTGCTCACACCTTAGCAAAAAGTTAAACCCTCATTGAAAAATCTAGGTTTGAATGTGTCCTATATTTCTTGCTGAGATCATGTGACTAATTAAATAAATTCTGTGTGTAGGTGATGTCCGGGATGAGTAAAGGGAGCTGACTTGACTTAAAGGTCCATTCTCTTCCCTTCTGCCTCCTCCTCCTTGCTATCTGGAATGTGGCTGTGATGGCTGGAGACCCAGCAGCTATTCTGAGTCATGAAGGTGACCTTAAAGATGGAAGCCACACCATAAAAATAATAGGATACAAAAGTAGAGAAGGAGCTTGGGTCTCTTATAACCTTGAAGCCACCAAGCTGGCCCTGAACAGCCAACTTCCAGACATTTTTATGTGATTAAGAAGCAAAATTCTGTCTTGTTTAAGCCACTGTTATTTTATATTTTCTTTCACACACAGCCAAACCTAATCCTGATACACTTAGCTTCCAAAATTTAAGTGATCTCCTAAATGGTGCTGAATTTAAAAAAGATCTTGCAGGAATGTGCTTGGCAAGTTGAACACCAGGGTGGGTCCAACTAAGACTCTCTTCCTCCTCAATGACCTGCATGCACATGTTTTCCTAACATCAGTGAGCGGCGGCAGGAATGTCAGGAGCTGGTATCTTGGAGAGGCTGTGTTACCACCAATCTGGCGTCCGGAATCTGGGCACACTATCCTAGGCTTCCAGCCATTTGGCTCCCGCAGAGCGCCCAAGCCTGCAATTTAGAATTGATTTCTGAATATCAGTCTGTAGCACAGGGTGTGGTTTCCTTGTGTTCACAGATGGAAAGAGGCAAACAAGTGCCTGGCCAGAGGCTCTCCAGAGCCGCTTTCTCAAGTCAAGCTCTCCCATAAGGCAGCCCTCCAGGCTGCAGGCTTGCCATCTACAGGATCACCGGGCCCTCTGAGCATCTGGCGAGGGTCTCTGACCCAGGAGAGCACAAACCAGCACATGATCTGCATCTAATTCCTGGCCCATCCAGGCCTGGGCCTCCCCACTTGAACTTCTGACTCTAAAGGCTGACAGACAGCCTTGGACTCTAGAACTGAGCTCTAGAGAGCTTTCCCCATATCTGTAAAGAGACAATCCACTCCCCCTCCCCGACCCCACCGGATGTTCAGGCCAAAACCCTGGAGTTGTTCTGGACTCCTCCCCACTCCACATCAGATCACTAGCACATCTCGTCAGCGCCACCTGCTAACTCTGGGTGGCGTCTGACCACCTTGCCCGCTCTGGTCTGAGCCGCCAGGATCTGGCGCTTGGGCCGCTACAGTAGGCTTCTGATGGGGCCGTCTCCCGCCTGGACTACTGCAGCAGGGCCCCACTGCTCTGATTGCACCCCTTCAGTCTATGCTCCATAAGGTAGCCAAACGGTTAGAATTAACACAGAAGTCACATGACCTCAGTGTCCTTCTCTAGTGTCCCTGTCACTTGGAGAGTCACAGCCCTCCCCCTGGTGCAAAGAGCCTGCCGGAGCCACTCTCCCCCACCATCCACAGCCTCTCAGCCCTCCCCTCTCCCGGCTCTTCCGTTCCTGCTGGGCTCCCTGCTGCTGCCTCAGGGCCTTGGCACCCACTGCTCTCTGCCTGGAATGCTCATATTCCCTAACCTTCTTTGCCCAGATACCCCCTCCTCAGTGATGCTGTCAACATAAAAATCACAGCTTTCCTTTTTCCCCTCTCCTCCTTACTGACTTCCCGTGTTTTCTTCTGACAGCTTTTTACTATCTCATATATTATTGGGTTGGCCAAAAAGTTCATTCGGGGTTCTCCATATGGTGTTCTTAAAACCGAATGACTTTTTTTTTTTTTTGCCAATCCAATACATATTTTACATATCTTTTAAATGAACTCTTACCCTAGAATGGAAGCTCCCTGAGAGCAGAGGTTCTGCCTATTTCACTGGCTGCTGGATCCCGCTTGACACCCTCCAGGCGCTCAACACACATCTCCTGAATGGATGAATCTGGTCCGCCCTTTGGGTATGTGGCTTCAGAGGGAGCCCTATGCGGGGGCCATGGGCATCTTCTGGACTTGACAGCACTCCAGCCATCCTGCCCGCCTCCAGCACCAGCTCTTGACATTTTATTTTAGGGTATCACTCCTTCCTCCCTCTCCCAGCCTTTGTGGTTTGTGTGAGGGTTGGCCCCGTCCCTGGGGCTCCAGGATATTAAGTCCTCACCAAGAAGGTTAGGTTCATAGATCGTCTTACTCCAGATGAGTAAACAGAAGCACAGAGAGGCCAGGTAACTTTCTCAAGGCCACACAGTCAGCACCAGAATAAGAGTTTGAACCCGGCTGTTTCGCTAGAGAGTTCTCATCCTCACATCTCTATTGGAGTATTTTCATTGAAAGATATTCTGAGAGACAAGGGCTTCTTTTGAACGGTGAACATCTTATCCACAGTTCACGTAGTCATGAGTGCAACACCTGAAACCTAGCAAACTGAGGAGGTCTCTGAAAGGCACTTGTTCCTACCTGGTGAGGACCCCCAGGAAAATGGGCAGTGAAGCCTCAATGCCTGGTATCTGCAGCCTGACTGTTTCTGTAACCCTCAGACATAAGAGTTACTGCCAGGTGGTACCCATATAAGCAAGGCCCCAACGTTCAAAACCTGGATCAGACTCCAGAAAAATTTCCTCTTTTCCAGTCACCATCCTGCTGATTAGGTCAAGGAGAAGGTCTCAGGGAGGGGCTACTTCCCCTTGAACTCCTCTCTCAAAACTGCCCATCATCTTTTATAACAAAGCCAGCCTGGCCTCAGCCCCATGGGAGGCAGCATCTTGCCGAAATAGAAAAACACTGCTGTTCTTATTAGACTTGGTTTTGCAGTGACCTTTTACTGCAGGCAGTGAATACTAGTTTTTCATGTACAGTCATAATTAAAGCTTCCTTTTCAAATAATACTTAAGCTTCAAAAAGTAAGTCCAGTTCAAGTAATAGAACAGACGGCTCTGGGATGTTGCAAATATTCTCTTGCTCCAGGCAAGGACTGTGTCCAACTCATTTTGGTGTCTCAGAGCCTGTCCCGGCCCTGGAGGCTCACCAAGGGTTTGTCTGGATTGAATTAAACCAGAAACCCAGGCGGATTCCACCGGTTTCAAAGCCTATTTGAAGGACACCATGCAAATGAGACCTTGGCTTCCGTCTGTTCCTCCCTCTTCTACCCTCCTGGTGAAGATGGCAGCTGAGACCCTACCGATCTCCAAGAGTCATCCAAACACAGGGACTGTCCCCCCAAATATCCTGATAGTGGAGACCACTTTCTGACCAATATGTCCTAGAACCTGGCCCCCTGGCACTGGACACTTCCGAGGGACCACTCAGGGAGGCACGTCAAATGCATGGAGGGAAAAAGGAAAGAAAAAAAATCAAGATCCAGCACCCCGCTTGCAATCAATTCAGAGGCAGGAAGAGCCCCTCTTCTGTGCTGTGTCCCATACCAGATCTCTCATCCAGACCCTAATTAGGATGGACGGCTCTTCTCCGCCCCGGGACTGGAAGAAAGCCTGGAATTATCTTAGTCGAGAAGGCTCCAGCCCCGAGAACTGTCAGAACTGCCGCCTGGATGAGCAGAAAATAGCAGATGATAAATTTTTTAGGACCACCCTCCGTGTGCCAGTTGTTGCTGACTGTGAGTAATGTGCTGGCCTTTTGGGGAGCATGCATTATTGATCTGGGTCTGTCTGGTGGTTTATAAAAAGCCCACCCTCCCCCCACCACCACCTTGCCATCATCTCTCACCTCCTGAAAGCAGCGCAGCCTCCTCCAAACGCTGCGGGAGGGACTGGCTGCTTCATGGAGGGGAAGCCCGATCTGGGCAAGCGGGTGCCAAGGGAGGAAACTGACAGATGTCACCGGGCATGAGGGCTCCAAACCCACTGCAAATTCCACTTCCTGGAATTCATCTTCCAGAAATCCTCGCTCGCTGATGCAAAGATGCACGCACAAAGACGCTCCTGAGGCCTTCGCTGGCTGTCCAGTGGTGAAGAATCTGGCTCCCAGTGCAGGGGACATGGGTTCAACCCCTGGTCAGTGAACTAAGATCACACACGCTGGGGTGCAATTAAGCCTGAGTGCCGCAGCTACTGAGCCTGTGTGCCCTAGAGCCCACACGCCCCAGCTAGAGAGAAGCCCCTGGGGAACCACAGAAATCCCGTAGGCCACGACTAAGACTTGACACAGCAAATGAGCAAATACTTAAAAAACAGTTTTTCTTTGACAACAGTATTGGTAACAGTGAAAGCTACTAACAAACACACTCCCAATCCAGAAACAACTCAATAGCCATCAGGAGATGGGTTACGTAGAGTTGTGGTTAAGACCATAGGCTCTAGGTTCAAATGTTATTTGGCCACATCCTAGCTGTGTGGCCTTGGACTAATGACTTAGTTTCTCTAGGCTTCAGTCTCTGCATTCAAAGGAACAGGAGGGATCTAGGCATTTTATGTTCACCCTGGTTTTTTCTGCTTTTCTCTCTCCATGTCCTCATCACGCCCGAAGCTCCTTTCCTTATATCTGCATACGCGTTATTCGAGAGTCACAGGTGCAAACCTCAAACCTACAATCAGATTCTGACATGAGACTGAGATCACGCAGCTGCAGCAAAAATTCAGTGCTCCTAAGAGTGGATGTTCAATCATTAGCCTTGGTTCAGGTCAAAATCTAGGATCCCCTTTTGTCCTCAGCCCCCCACCCATCCACCCATTCATATGCGTCTTCCGGATTCAGTGTTCCTGCCCTAGTCCCAGCTCCCATCCTCACCTGCCCTGTTATGGTCCTGTCCTACTGGCACCTAATTTCAACAAAACAGCCAGAGGGATCCTACCAGAACCTAAGTCAGGTCAGCTCCCCCTCGTGTCTACTCCACTACCAATAAACCTCAAAATCATCACCATGACAACGAGGTCCCACGCAACCTGGCCTCCTCTCTCTGTTTATACCCCGGCTCTCACCGCTCCAGCTCACAGGCCTTCTTTCTGTCCTGACCCACCGAGCTCATTTCTGTCTTTGCCTTTCCTGTTCTCTCCAGCTGGAGGGATCCTCCCCCAGCCCCTCTCCTCCCAGCACAGTGCACTTAATCAATATCTACCGAATGCATGAATAAGCGTCCGGGGAGTCTTGGATTCTCAAGCATAACTGATGGAAACAGCTTGAGGGACCCCACGGGGCATGGCCAAGGTGCACTGAGGTCAGGTGCTGCCTGTGAGTGCTCTTTGCAGAATCCCACCAGGAATTCTCGTGGCCCCACGGCCACATTCTATAGGCCCCCCACGGCCACATTCTATAGGCTCCTGCGGTTATCAAATTTGGCTCATTCCTAATGCTGCTGGGGAGTTGTTCAGTCACTAAGTCGTGTCCAACTCTTTGAGACCACGTGGACCACAGCATGCCAGGCTCCTCCGTCCTCCACTATCTCCCTGAGTTTGCTCAGATTCATGTCTATTGAGTCAGTGATGCTATCTAGCCATCTCATCCTCTGCTGCCCCCTTCTCCTTTTGCCTTCCATCTTTCCTAACATCAGGGTCTTTTCCAGTGAGTTAGCTCTTTGCATCAAGTGGCCAAAGCGGTGGAGCTTCAGCTTCAGTCCTTCCAATGAATATTCAGGGTTAATTCCCTTTAGGATGGATTGGTTTGAGAAACAAGTATCCTATGCGTCAAACTGTCAATAAAAGCCCTAGGTATGATTGCTTCTGGCTGCAAATTGTTTTTGCACCAATCAACTCCCTGAGTAACATCTATACTGTGATCATTAATACAAATCATTAAAAAGGAGTGGCTTGGATGCATATAAATCAGCTTTTCTTGGTGCTTAAAAGGCTGATTTCAAAAAGGCTGTAGGTTTGCATTTGGATCGTCACCACAGCGTGATGTTTGACTGCAAAGGCTTTTCTGGTCAACCTTTAAGTTTGTTGCCACTGACAATAGTTTTCCTTTGACAGCGGACAGAAGCTAAAAGCCTACCCCTCACCTGGCCAACTGTGGCACTCCTCACCACAACCACGGGAGCCTCCACAATCTGGCTCCCTTCCTTCTCTCCAGGGTCATGTTATGACCCATCCCCAGGCTCTGGCCACATCTATATCCTTGGTCCTGCCTCAGGGCCTTTGCACATGCTGTACCCTGTGCTTGGAAGGCTTTGCCCCAGATTTTCACAGTACAAGGTAGTATTGATACCATGTCTATCGCCATCACTGTTAGAAAGAGGGGGATATCCAATTTATAGGACGAGAAAAACCCACAGGGGCTTGTATGCTATCTAGTACGGCGGACGCACATGGCTACTGAGCACTGGAAAGGGGGCTGGTCCTGAGCTGTCCTCCAGGTGTACATGCCAGATTTCAAAAGCAATAAAAAAATATAAGCTATGCCATTAATGATGTTTTTATATTGATTACATGTTAAGACGACAATAAATTAGATATATTGGGTCTTTAAAAAATTAATTTCACGAGCTTTTTACTTTTTTCTAAAAAAAAAAAGTGTAGCCACTAGGAAATTTAGAATTACTTAGGTGATTTGCATTTGTGCCTCACTTAATAGATCTCAAGGGCAGCGCTGTGTGGGGTTTAATGTGGAGAAATGGAAATGGTAAAACCAGTGAATTTTCAGGGGGAGAAGACATAAGTAAAGGAGAAACAGGGCTGACACTGAGAGACACCCCCAAAGGTGAGCTGGGAATGTAAGTGGAATTTGACCCCAGCACAGAAGGTCCAGCTGGTTGACTCTGGGGGCCTCACTCCTGGTGGCCTCATGGATGGAGACTTCTCACGTGAGTGAAAATGTGGTGAGAGGTGCCTCATAAAGATGAAGGTGTCCAGCTGGGTGGAGGAGCCCAGGGACTCACTTAGGAGAGAGAAGGAGGAGGCCAGGAGGGTTTACACAGTGAGGCAAGGACACAACCGGGGGAGCGGGGGGCTGTGTGAGGGATCAGGGCAGGAGTCCTGCTGTAAGTGAGCCCCATCTTGGCAAGGGCCCTTCTCCTCACCTGCTCTACCTGGAGCCCACAGGACCAGAGGGGAAACAGTTCAGGATGAGAGGCGACCGTGCCCACCTTCCTAAGCCACCATCCCTGTAAACTGAGTCAGCTCACTAGCAATAGCGGCCACCCTCCCTTTCCCGAGATGCCACCAAGGAAGGCTGAGCCCACCCTTCCCTGGGTTAGGACTGGTGCCACCTGTTAAGATGGGTGGAACAGGGGCACACATTTGCAGGTGTGTGTGTACACACACATACTGCCCAGGCTGGCTCCCCCTTTTTGTTCAGCATCAGCTCAAGTATCATCTCCTCTGAGAGGCGCCCCCTGATTACTAATCCAAAGTAGCTCCGACCATCACCGCAAGCCAGAATCCTCTACAGTTGTCCCAGAATGTTTCTCCCTTCTTGAGATGATCTTCCGTGTGCACTAGCAATGACCTTGGTTATCTGTCTCCCGCATTCCGTGAGACTAGAGACAGTGCCTGCCTCACTCATTACTGAAGTTCCAGGTCCTAGAATATGGCCTGGAATGTGGTGGGTTCTCAGTAGAAATTGGACAATAGGTCATCAACTGGTTTTAACATCTCTTTTCCTTAGGACTTTGAAGGAAGCTAGGAATGGTTCTCATTAGGAAAAGGTTGGAGATCCCTAAACTTGAGGACCCAGCTGTGCACCCCCGTGTGCGGGGCCACCCCTGGGACTTGGTCCAGCCCATTAGACATGAACTCTGCAGGGTCAACCCGAGCGTCGCATCAGGGGCCCGAGACCCAGCACGGTGAGCCTGGGGAACGCCGCCTGCCAGCAGCTGGGCGCTTACCGAGCTCCACGTCCTGGTCGTCCGTCAGCACCAGGATGATGTTGGGACGAATGTTTCTGCGATCCCTCTGAAACCTGCCTTTCAGGCGGTGGTGGGACAGGAAGGCCGCACTTCCGTCCAGTAGAGAGAGGGCCGCTGCAGAGAGCAAGCACAGAAGGACGCTGGCGGGAGCCATGGCGCGCCCCGCGGACGCCCTTGCTTCTGGCGGGACGCAGGAGTCTGGAGCTGTGCTCTGTGGACCTGCTTCTCTTCCCTCTCTGCTCACGGACCTGGAGGAAGAGGAAGCGGGTTAGGCCATAGGTTGCATCACGGTTTCTTCGATGGCTTCTGGCAGGGGCAGTGAGAGACCAACGCAAGAGAAATCACCCCGAAGTGAAAGAAAAGGAAAAAGCCTGGGAGAGCGGACATCTCTGGCCATCTCTGCCGGCGCCAAGCACCGCGGAGGATGCAGAGATGAGCAGCTGCATCCCCAGCTCTCAGGCAGCATGTGATTCGGGGATGGGTCTGGACCAGCCAGGCTGATGCTGTGGGCTAGGCGACTCTGTATCTCAGTCCTGGCTCCATCACTCACCAGCTGGGTCTCCCCATCAATAAGCCAGTGAGGAACCTCAGTTTCCCCAGCAATAAAACGTGGATATATGACTGTTGAAGAACTGAACCCAAGGTGGGAGGTGTTCACAAAGGTCCCCTGTCAATAGGTCCTGTGATGGGGTAAGATGTCCATATTGGTTTTAAGTTGCAAAACAAAATGACAACAGAGAAAACTGAGAGCTCAAAAGCTGAGGGAGGAGAAGTGTCACAGTCCCCCATGATCCTGGTCAGCCCCTTGACTGCAGGTCAGATGGGGTCACCAGCAAAGGGCGGGAGAAGGAAGGCAGGGTGGCTAAACTGGTCTCAGGCAGGTCTCAGATCTCGCTCTGCTCTTTGCTCTCTGCAGTCATTTTTTTTTTTTTTTAACTTCTTGAGGAAATGAGCCTTCAGCTCCTGTCCAGATATAGACCTTTTGGTCTCATCTATTTAAAACAAGAGAAAGAGCGAACAAGCAGATGAGTTGGGAGGAAACCAAGCTTGTTGGCCTGAGTCACCGTCCCCACGACCTTGAAGGACTCCGTTGGCCCCTGCTGTCGCAGGGAACCCTGCCTCACCCCAAGCCAGGGCTCAGGGAACTCATCGAAGATGCCAGGGCCTGCAGCAGTGGAAGGGGCGGGGGTGTGTGTGTGGCCTGTGTGACCCCACCTGGGGATGGCCCCAGCTGCCTACAGGGAATCTCACTTCCTCCCCAACCCGCTGTTCCCACCTCCATCCTCTCAGAGGCAGCCAACAGGGTCTTCCTAAAATTCAGATCCAAACATGCAACTCACAAGGCCTGGGTAAGGTGAGACCACGGAGGTTCCCAGGCTCCAGGTCTGAAGGGGCTCTCACGCCAGGTGGACAGGTGCAAGGTGACCAGCTCACCTTAGTCCCAGCCCTGGCACTCACCTGTTCAGACCCTCCTCTGGCTTCTCAGGGCTCAGGGTACAAAATGCAAACTCCCAACAAGCCTTATGGGGTTGAGGGGGTGGGGCGTCCAGCCGCTGCCTACCTCTCCCCCCTGCTCCCAACTGCTCTCAGACACATGGCTTTTTCTGTCACTTAGACAAGACTTTGCCTTCCCATGCGGGGGCTGCAGACTCCATCGCTGGTCTGCGAGCTAAGATCCCACATGCATCCCGGCCAAAAAATCAAAGCATAAATCAGAAGCAATATTTGTAACAAATTCAGTAAAGACTTTAAAAATGGTCCATATCAAAAGAATCCTTTTTTAAAAAAGGCATAAGCACAGTATTTTGAAAAAGAAAACTTGCTACCCAAGGATAAATAAAACAGCCACGTCCCTTCCCTGTAGAACTAACCACACAAGGTCAAAGAGAGCAGATGCCGGGCTGCCCCATCTGACAGCTTCTGCTTCACATTTAATGCTCTAGCTGAGCTCTGGGCTGGCGGCTCCCACATCTGCACTGTCTGTGGGAAATCAGCAGGTGCTGAAAGGCGACAAAGCACATTAGCACCACTGGGATACTGGTGCTGGAGGTAATGGGAGGCTTGAGAGGGTTCACAGGAGACATGCCGAAGATTCTAGTGGTCCTCAAATTACCCCAGGTCACAGGAGGGGGTCCTCGGATCATGTTATCAGTCCATGTCCCACCCTCCTTCGGGAAAGAAAGAAGACTGCTTTGTGCTTTGCACTTGAAATGTGTGCTTGACTGGTATACCAGTTGGCCCACTAAAATGGACATTCACAAAGCAAACAGGGAAGCCTGGCATGTTGCAGTCCATGGGATCGCGGAGAGTCAGACACGACGTGATGACTGAACACCAACGAAAGCGAACAACCCAATCACAAAACGGGCACAAGACCTAAGCAGACATTTCTCCAAAGAAGACACACAGATGGCCAAGAGGCACATCAAAGGGCGCTTCATGTCAGAGTAGCCATCATGGTCAACAAAAGAGTCCGAAACGCAGTACTTGGATGCAATCTCAAAAACGACAGAATGATCTGTTTGTCTCCAAGGCAAACCATTCAGTATCACAGTTATCCAAGTCTATGCCCCAACCAGTAACACTGAAGAAGCTGAA